>JAXBDA010000149.1:0-112854 GCA_036023075.1 Gaultheria prostrata | reverse complement strand
ACCCATCCCTCCAAACTCCTCTGTTCTATTCACCCTCACTTTCCTCTTTTCCCCCCTCACCCACCCTCCTCTCTCCTCCTCCCACTTCATTCTATCAACAATCAATGAACTCAACCCAATATTTCCTTCTTGCACGCCACTGCTAAACCAAACCACCCCATCACTCACCCTATTCTCATCCCACACTGCTTCCCTCCCATCCACAACCACTACTTCCCTTTGGATTTCAGTATCAACAGAAACGGAATTTCCTTGACTACTAAGACTGTTTTCACATGAGAAAATCTTTTCCCACATTCGCTCAAGAGTCATCTCGTAAAACATCGACCGTTTCATTTGGTCCCCCAAATTTCCATCCCTTACAAACATGAAGGGACAGTACCATTTCCCCACGACAACGGGGGAATCAAAATTTGGGAGGCGGGCACGGATGGTGGGATTGATGCCTAGGGCTTCACCCAGTTCATAGGTTTTGGGAGTTTTGGTGTAAATTTGCCACCCTCTTGCTCTGAGGAAGTCGGGAGGGAACCCATCTGGTGCAATTGATTTTGCAGAAAACATACCACCGGTTCCGCAGGCCGTTGCGCAAGGCACTATCTCAAATTGCTGGTAGATGTCATTGGGGTCTAGGGCTCTTGGGTACACATCCTTAATGCAATTGCAGAAACAACAGGTGGTCATGTCTTCCTCCCTTGAACATGCATATGCTTCCCTATGACAGAAAATACAAATCCTCAGCACCCGCAGTTAAAATATTCCACCAATGCAGAGAAGCAAACAAATTACTTAGATTTTGTTAATTGATTTTCACACCCCAAATTGATATGCACACTCCTTTTTGTCTTTTAGTGAAACTTTTACCTATAATTTTTTTACTAAAAGACAAAAAAGAGAGTGGATATTAATTTGGGGGTGTGGAAATCACTCCCCTTGATTTTGTGGTCTAAAATCCAACATTGAAAAGATCTGCATTTAATTTACTTTTTTTCTGGAAAGTAATTTGCATTTGATTTTGTTGGCAACTTGGCTTGTTTTGAGTTCTAGTCAATTCGGCTCAAACTCCTTTTAGTGTGGTCGAGCCAATAGTATTGCAACTGGTTTTGGGGCTACGCTGATCGGTCTGGCTCGAGCTGAATTGTGGCTTGGCTCGAGCAATCTAGCTTGGTCCGAGCCCACCCTGACACAAACAATTAAATGGATAATGCATATTTGGCCGACTTACTCTTGAGGTTGGACTTCCGAAAACTTTTTATAACCTAACTAGAAAGTGAGATGCCCAAAAACCCTTTAAATCAAACCCTCAATTTGATCCTAAGATTTTGATTTGATTTCAATATGATTGTAGTGGTAGTTGCATAGATCCTGGGCAGAGATTTCTTGGCAACACCATCCTTCTAATACACCACTGTTATAAAATACGTACCATCCATCAAACAACTGATATACAAGACAACGAAAACGCTAAAAAAGCTCGACCATTGATTCTGCAAAAACTATACTCAAAGACATCAAAATGAAGTCGAAGAACAAATTGTAGTATTACATACCCTTTATGGGATCCATGGGGCTTAATCACGTAGTACCGATTCGAAGATAGCGCCTGGTTGATAACTGGAATGAAGTTTGCATTATAGTAATCCTCAACGGTTAAGTTCTTGTTCTGAGGGAAAGGGAGGTCTCTCAAATAACGGTTTTTGCACAATCCAAAGCAAGTAGTAGTCTCTGATTCCTCATCTTGTATCACTAAATAACCAGAGTTTGGACCCTCTGGTGGTAGTGAAAGCGCTTCAGGGGACCTCAGGTACCGGGATAGAGGCCTTGTCACATACATCTCTCTCTCTCTCAAACTCCCCAAACAATCCCCTGCAGATACCGATTTATTCGGCTTTCTGATTTGATTTGATGTCTATAGTTGTTGACATTTTCATATCTATCCGTATGTGATGTATACAAAACAAATACTCCATCCGTCCCATATTGCTCTCCCCTTTTGGGAAAGCGTGCATTTTGCATGTAAAATTTAATGTATTAGCATTCATTTTTTTTATAAATTTTTTACACCAATTTAAAGATCTCATCGAGTAGAAAAAATTGGTGTAATTTTTTTAAAAAAATAATTCTCATAAACACATCATTTTTTGCATGAAAAATACACGCTTTCCCAAAAGGGAGAGCAATATGGGACGGAGGGAGTATGGGTTTACAAGACGTGCAAGAATCCTCATGTCGGTAATAATCAAGGTTGACCTTTTTTCAAGCATTCAAATTTACTATCAGCCGGCCGCAGCATTGTATAACTATACTGATAATTTAAGCAACCCGGCGATGCGTACGGAAGTATTGCGTACGCATATATCTGAACCATCCATTTCAACAAATCAACGGTTCGGATCTTAAAAATTCTATTACCGGTAATAGAGTCTTTAAAATCCGGCCAGTCGAAAATACTTTTGGACGGAGGAAGTAGTTATTAAGGAACAATCCAACATAGAAAACTCTACAATTAAAAAGGGCCGGAGGGAGTAGTTCTTTACCCATTAGCTATTCTAAGAGCATCGTTAGTGGTATACTAAAAAATAAAAATACTCAAAGATGAGTATTTTGATACACAAAAAGAGGCTCGCAATGGCATTTGCATAAATACTACTAAAAGTTAGCAATATTTTTTTTACAAATACTCAACTTTTGGCATTTGAATACTCAAAACTACCAATCTTTTCCCAATAATCAACTTGGATACTCAAAACTACCAACTTTTTTCCCTTTTTTTGATTATGGGAAAAAATGAACCATTGTAAAAGGGTAGACACTCAAACTTAGAAACCCATTAAATGAATACTAAAATGTGATGTGACAATATTTGAATATACCACTAATGATGCTCTAAAAGGCCAAATAATAGGAGTAATTTTATAAACTTTTATCTGTTAACTTTTCAAAATAAACACTTATTAAAGCGACAGTCCATAATAGAATACTCTACTTTTATTTGGGCATTGAGGGAATACTTGGTTTGAAAGATTTTGATAATAAGGGGGAATAAAATAGTATCTGGTTTATTTTGTAGTTGAAATGGACGAGTAAGGATAATAAGAGGGTTTTGATGTGGATTGACCCGGATTAGGGGGAGTTATCTGCCTGGGTTAAATATAGACATGGTTTACCCTATCAATATTTAGTCTGGGCCAGACCGGATTAAATGGGAGGGAGATTAAATAGTCCAAGTTGCAAAAGAGCTCCCAAACCAAGTCATCCGCGATTCTACTAGTGCAACAAACGAACCGAACAGCTCATGGCTCGACAAGTAATCGGGCCAAGCTCGAGATCGATTTTTAGGCTCGTTTAGTTAACGAGTTTGCTAAAACTCGGCTCGTTTAAGGAAGCTCGTTAGGTAAATTACTCTGACTCGGCTCGTTTATGACTGAGCTGGGCTCGGACTCGATTCTTCGGCTCATTTACATAACGAGCGAAACTCTTTTTTTTTTTTTTTTTTGAGTAGGGGGACATAACGAGCGAAACTCAAACATTACAAAACTCGGTTCGGTTCGGCTCAATTCGTTTGCACCATTCCACATAGGCCTGAGATTAAATAGTACAACCAGTACAAATAAATACGCCATTGAAACTTTTTCTTTCAACGCAAAACGAGTTGAGAAGACGGAGAAAATGGGATGACTGCAGAGAGAGCGAGACATGCGGTGGTTAATCTTTCCAACTGACAGTTCGTCTACTTGTATTTATGGTAATTTATTTGCATCGATTTGGTTCAACTTTTTATGCCACGAATTTCTTGTTCTGAACTAGGGTTTTTGGTGATGTCAATAGGAAGTGGGCCGGTGGAGTAGCATTTCTTGTTCTGAACTAGGGTTTTTGGTGATTTCAGTACAAAGTGGGGCGGTGGATTAGCATTTATTGTTCTGAACTCGGGTTTTTGGTGATTTCAGTATAAAGTGGGCCGTTGGATTAGCATTTCTTGTTCTGAGCTAGGGTTTTTGGTGATTTCAATAGGAAGTGGGCCGGTGGAGTTGCTGCATGTCAATTGGGTTGTCTCTTGGCAAACTGGGAAGTTAGGGTAATTTTTTTTGATGCTTTATGCGAACATTCAATTATTGTATACCTCGATCTATTTTCATCGATCAAATCATTTTTGTCAGAAGAGAAATGATCAATTTTCGTTCATTTTTCTTGTGACAAATGTTCTTTATTTAACAGATACCGATGACCTCGATCTAATTTTTGTATGAATAACA
Source organism: Gaultheria prostrata (assembly GCA_036023075.1). NCBI lineage: Eukaryota > Viridiplantae > Streptophyta > Magnoliopsida > Ericales > Ericaceae > Gaultheria > Gaultheria prostrata. The sequence goes on along the minus strand of JAXBDA010000149.1, from coordinate 108,604 downwards.
ACAGCTGTCTAGGAAATGAATTATTATGATTCTTATTTTGCGTTACATGAGGATCTCCCTCATGAGATGATCAAAACCGGACAAGTCAAAGGATTTATTAGTCCTTGCCATTTATTAGTCCTCTATGGCCTAAAAAGCTTTGTACATTCAACCGAACAAGTCAAGGAGGGATACGGTTTTGTTCATTTCTCTTGTGATAAATATGCTTTATTTGGATAGATATACACAACTGATCGATGTACATTTTTGTATGGATAACAAGAACTATCCAATAAATTGAAAGACTCATAATCATCAAATAAGATTCTAATGACTAATGAGAGTTGTTTTGCCTCACATCAGGGATCATGAGATTATCTTGATTACTTTCATCACAACCGAACAAGTTGAGTGATTTATTATCTATTCCCTTTCCCTTTAATTAGTCCGTAATGTCCTAAATATCTTTGTACAGTCACTTGTTTCAGTTTACAGTACGAACAGTATGGCATTGATTGCACAGATATGGAAATACACCCATATATGTGCCTGAATGTATGTTTAAATGCCCGTGTATTCTGTTAAATGGCCAAAACTTTCAATTACTCAGATGTTTAGAAGTGGGAATTCACTGCAAAAATGATACATAAACATACACACCCCCACATACACACTCAGTCACACCCTCTCTCACATGGGGTGTGGTCCCCACATGTGGACCCCGTGTGGGGACCACACCCCATGTGAGAGAGGGTGTGACTGAGTGTGTATATGGGGGTGTGTATGTATCACTACTCAATTCACTGACACCAAGAAATATGAATACCCTTCTAGATCTTGGGAAAGCAACTGGGAAACTGATTCCTAGTTGCTTTCCACTTCTCTTACCCAAACTCCTATTTAATTGTGCAGATCAACAGGACAAAACCCAACATTTTCCAAAGGTTGAAGCTCTGCAATTTTGAGCTATCTTTCGTGCCTCGGTCACTATATGTTCTTGGCTAAGCTCAATTTGCAAAAGGCATTTTGTTCGTGAATTCACGAGCAAAATAATGGGTTCAATCTCAAAATGCCAGAAGCTAGATGAGAAACAAAATGACAAGCAATGTGTAGATAGAATCAGCAACTTACCAAGCAGCCTTATCAGCCACATCCTTTCTTTGCTTCCCACAAAATACGCAGTGGCAACTAGTGTCTTGTCAACCCGGTGGAAGCTATTCTGGACATTGATCGTAAATCTCAACTTTGATGATAAGTTATTGTTGCATCCTGAAAAGAGTACCAACAAAATCCTAAAGACATCCTTTACAAATTTTGTTTATTGAGTGTTGGTACTTCGGAGAGTGTCATGTTTCGTCTCAAGTGTTGTCGAAGTTATGATGTTTCACATGTTAATACATGGGTTGCTGCTAGCTTGTTATGTGGTGTTCAAGAGCTTAAACTCTCCATTCCAATGAAAGAGCACACTGATCAGGTTCTACCTCGGGAGCTATTCGATTGTAGAGCAATGGTGGTATTGAAACTTGGTACTTATTTTGTTATGCATGTACCTACTTCAGTTCGTATGCAGAGTCTCAAAATTCTCCACCTTCATCATGTCAAACTTACAGATGACGACTCTATCCATAGGCTCATCTGTGGCTGCCCTGTGCTTGATGAACTGGGTATGGAGAGATGCGTTGGAAAAGATGTACGTGTTATTCGCATTTGTGCACCCGTGCTTACAAAGTTGTTTTTGAAACCCTTGGTTTATTTGGATGGATCCGAGATTGAAGATCCCAAGCACGAGATTGTACTGGATACCCCATCTCTTTTGTGCGTGGGGCTTCATGATGATATAGAAACAGTATCAGGTTATTTGGTAAAGAACCCATCTCATCTCATCAAAGCCAATTTAGACTATGATGACCCAATGACTATGAGTTCCCATGAAATTATGTCTAAGGCTGTGACTGATCTTCTTATGGGGATATCCAGTGTCCAATGTCTTGTCCTGCATGGTGGCTTCGGGGTGGTATGTTTTCTTAAATTATCTCCAAGTATGATATTTAATCTTTAAGTTAGGTCATGGAAACTTTTTATTTTGGTCTCATTTTTGTTTAACTAAGTAGGGTGTTCTTGTATGAAGGCTCTTCTGCTGTGTAATTTGCACCTGCCTATGCTTCATAACCTGCCAGTGTTTCATAACCTGACCTCATTGGAGCTTGATTGGATTTCTTGGCAATTATTGTTACTGTTACTGGAGAAATCGCCTCGTCTAGAAACTCTTGTTTTGTCATATGTGGGTTTATTGAAGAGCCTTTTGTTTTTGTCTTTTTTTTCTCCATCAAAGGCTTCTAACTAGCACTAACTCGTGTCCTTTTTCTGTCGTAATATCTTGCAGTTTTGTGACAATGATTCCAGGCAATGGAACCCTCCTCGGTCTACGTGTTTAGTCTCTCATCTCAAGGTAATTAAAATACAGCGTTTTGAAGGGAACAAAGAGGACTTGAAAATGGTTGAGTATTTTCTGAAGAACGCTGAAGTTTTGGAGAAGTTTATAATACACTTTCAAGATGATTTACGTGCCGCAGAGGAGAAGATACAAATGGATGTTTTGAAGAAACTTTTGAGGTTGCCAAGGGCCTCAAAGATTTGTCAGATTGAAATGGGTTGATTAGAGTAAGCAACACATATGGTAGACTTCTGTCCTGTCATCTGAAGTAACGTGCATTGTTAATTTTGATTTTGAGGCCTACGAGCATTTTATCTGTGCTACATTATATGCAGTCCTACTTTTTTTTTTCCGGTTCCATAAAATGGGAACTTTATACTCCCTTTATCCCTTTTTAAATGTGTTGTTTCATAAATTGAACTTATTAAAAAGACATCATAATTTCACCTTTACCTCAACTTTACACCTTTCACTTCAATTTTACCTCCACTTTCCAATATTATTCTCTACTTTTATCCATCAACTGTTTATCCACCAACTTTTGAAAAGGGTAAAATAATAATTGTACAAATTTTTATCCATTGATTTTTTAAAACACTTATTAAAAGACAATCTAAAATAGAAAAGTCGACAATTAAAAAGAGACAGCGAGTATTCTCCACAAGCAGCTTGTACAGCTAGCTGAAACGTTAGTGATGTGATTACAAAGCCAAACGGAAAACAACACGGATTGGTACGTAGACAGAGTGAAGGTAGCTTGAAAATATTAAGGGTGTTTGAGAACCTCATTTTTTAATTTTGTGTCTTTCATTTTCGCTTTCTAATTGTTTGAGAGGCCGTTTGGAAAATTTGTTGTGCCAAATAAATTCTCAAAACTAGATGATAGACTCACAATCTTAGAATCAGAGCCAGACAAGTTTTTGGATTTTCATTTTACATTCTCCAACCACTTTTTAACCGAAAGACTAATTTACGTCTTATATATATTACATAAAAGGGTTGCATGTAAATTCTGAAAAGAGGGCGACATGGTAAAAAAAAAAACACACAAACTATAATCTATTTTCAGATTATATTAGAAACATTAACTCAACTGTAATTCAAACACTTTCAAAGATTCATACCAATGCAAATGAGTAAAATTCATACAAGTGACCAAAATACTTCTACTTGTTCAAAATGAACAAATACGTACATAATATATAACTTAGCAAAATATACCAACATTGTAAAAATGATCCAAATACCCTTCATACACAAATAGACCAAAACACCCCGACGACCAAAAACTAACTTGATTTCTGCTTCCTAGCTGTTTCTTGAATTGCTCTTCCAATTGTTAGGTTTTCCTTGTTCCCTGAATTTAAGCCTCTCAAACCTAAAACTTTATAGACGCTTAAAAATATTTGAACCATTTCTTATCACACAAAACGAATGTTCCAATTAGATTGGTTGTGCAAGGCCCCTCGTTGTTATAACATGTGAACACTAGAATAATGGAATGCAGGACCATTAACATGTAGTAAAGTTTCAACGAATAACTTAGAGGTCTAGACTGAGTATGTGGGCAAGTGTCGGTGAATTTGGGTGGATGGCAAGTGGGCGGATAGGGCCTGCCAAATGGTTTGGATTGGCATTGCCGCCTCTAAATTGTGCTTCAAACCTAGAGCTCTTGTACAAGGACATTAACAAACTAAATGGGGATTAAAAACATTAAAATTACAAGCAATAACAAGACGATCAACTTTATGTGGGTCATGACTTGACCAATTGATACTATTTTATTAATCTGCATAGCTAATACAGTTAACCATTTCAGCAAAATGACATTGGACAACATTTGAATCGAATATGTTCTTGTTTGAAAATATAAATTGCGAAACTCTCCGTGTTTTCATTCCTCCAAAAGCTCCAAAATGCAAACTCACCCTCCGGAAAAAACTCCTGTATAACCTTACTACCCCCACATCCATGAAACTCATCCCTCCCAAATCCTTCTTCGTTAAATTCAATTCAAAAAGTACTGTCCTCTGTATGTATCCATTTGCCTTTCTATCACTGTCTCCCCTCTTCCTTTGTCCAAGCTTCTTCTCTAATTTGTAAGGAAGTTTGAGCAAGATAAATATGAAGATTTCTATGATTAGACATTGGCAACAACATAATATGACAATGCGGCCTGAGACAAGGGTGTTCCAATCTTCCATAGCTATTTGGAAATATGGAGGAATCAAGGAGGAGGAGGGGGTAAGGGTGATGAAGACGAAGATGAAGACGATTATGCTTCAAATAAGTCATTTTCTTGTGAAGGAATAGTTTATGGGTACCTTAGGCTCCTGAATTGGTATATATTATGAAAGGTGAAGCACTAAGAATACCAACTTGTAAAGCTAATTAATGGTGGTATTGAGGAGGCTTAACTACATGACATTAACTCAAAATATAATACGTTGATACAAAGGCTAGTCTAGTGCACGACGTTCTATTATACGAAAAATCACAAGTGGGGAACTTTAACGCGCTTTATATGCTTATCTTTAGTTTTTCCCCTTGTTTTTGATTTTTTATTGTAAACACTGTATGGTTATCTTTTATAGGAGGACATTGCATGGGTTCCAATGAAACCACAAGCTGTAGACTGTAGTGGTGAGATAACTTGAATCCTACAGTGATAGCTAGATAGTTTCTTTGATAACTTGACTCTGTTCTTTGGTGCCATGGAGCTTGCGTTTTAATTAAAGCAAATATTCAGCATATATTCATATGCAACCTTGTTCTAGCCTCTTGCTTTTAACTGTAATTTTTCCCCAATTACATGAAAGAAGTTCATATTTTTGTGTGTTAGCGAAGAATATTAAAGTAAACTGCGATACCTGTCATAAAGAATTTCTTCTCTCACTCATTATCAAACTTGATACATTCATCTAAACTCAGTTTTTGAGCCATTACCTTAAGGTAATTCACAATAAGAAAAGGAAGGTTAAAAATTCTTCCTGTAAAAATAAGTAGATACACAAGGACATTACTGATTACACAACCCATATTTAACACATGAATACAAACCCAACAAAGGTAAACATAAAAACCAAATCACCAAAAAACTAATTTCCATTTTACAACAGTATATATCCTTTCTTTTATTGCCCGCTACCACAAAATCACACTACACAACCCCAAGGGGTAGAATACGATGGAACTTTTTGATAACAGTTATCATTCCCACTTGCTCTTAATCTCATCGGTGTGCTTGAAGTCGTAGGTTAACACCATACTCCCATCCATTCTTTTCAACACAAATCTCTCGACCAACACATAGCAACCATACTTACTCCAGCCCCCGCCCATCCCTCCAAACTCCTCTGTTCTATTCACCCTCACTTTTCTCCTTTCCCCCGTCACCCACCCTCCTCGCTCCTCCTCCCACTTCATTCTATAGATAATCAATGAACTCAACCCAATATTTACTTCTTGCACGCCACTGCTAAACCAGACCACCCCATCACCCACCATATTCTCATCCCACACTGCTTCCCTCCCACCCACAACCACCACTTCCCTCTGGACTTCAATATCAACAGAAACGGAATTTCCTTGACTACTAAGACTGTTTTCACATGAGAAAATCTTCTCCCACCTTCGCTCAAGAGTCATCTCGTAAAACATCGAACGTTTCATCTGATCCCCCAAATTTCCATCTTTAACAAACATGAAGGGACAATACCATTTCCCCACGACAAGGGGGGAATCAAAATCCAGGAGGCGGGCACGGAGGGTGGGGTTGATGCCTAGGGCTTCACCCAGTTCATAGGTTTTGGGGGTTTTGGTGTAAATTTCCCACCCTTTTCTTCGGAGGAAGTTGGGAGGAAACCCATCTGGTGCAATTGATTTTGCAGAAAACATATTACCATTTCTGCAGGCTGCTGTACGAGGCACTATCTCAACTTGTTGATAGATGTCATTGGGGTCTAGGGCTCTCGGGTACACATCCGTAATGCAATTGCAGAAACAACAGGTCGTCATGTCTTCCTCCCTTGAACATGCATATGCTTCCCTATGACAGAAAATACAAATCGTCAGCAAACTAAGTTAAAATATTCCACCAATACAGAGATGCTAACAAATTACTTTAGATTTTTTGGGCTAAATTCCAACATTGAAAATATCTGCATTTAATATTTTTTTTCTGGAAAGTAATCTGCATTTGATTTTGTTGGAAACTTGGCTTGTTTTGAGTTCTAGTCAATTTGGCTGAAACTCGTTTCGCTGTGCTCGAGCCGATAGTATTGCAACTGATTTTGGGGCTACGCTGATCCGTTACGCTCGTGGTCAATTCTGGTTTGGCTCGAGCAATCCAGCTTGGCCCGAGCCCCTCCTCACATAAACAATTGTATCGATAACGCATTTTTGGCCGACTTACTCTTGATTTTGGATTTCCTAAAACTTTTTATAACCAAACTAAAAAAGTGACAAGCCCAATAAACATGTAAATTAAACCCTCAATTTCTATAAAGAAGTTGATCCTAATACTTTGATTTGATTTCAATATGATTGTAGTGGTAGTTGCATAGACCCTGGGCAGGGATTTCTTGGCAACACCATTCTTCTATTAATTCACCACTGTTATAAAGTACGTATCATCTATCAAACACCTGAGATGCAAGAAAACGAAAAACTAAAAATGCTCAAACATTGATCTCTACTAAAAATTATTCTCAAGACATCAAAATGAAGTACAAGAACAAATTGAACACGTACCCTTTATGTGATCCTTTGGGCTTAATCACGTAGTACCTATTCGAAGATAGCGGCTGGTTGAGAACTGGAATGAAGTTTGCATCGTAATAAGAAACATGCCTGTTCTCGCCCCCGCCAGAGGAATACTGAACGGTCAAGTTCTTGTTTTGAGGGAAAGGGAGGTCATTCAAATACCGGTTTTTGCACAATCCAAAGCAAGTAGTAGTCTCTGATTCCTCATCTTTTATCACTAAATAACCAGAGTTTGGACCCTCTGGTGGTAGTGAAAGCGATTCAGGGGACCTCCGGTAGTGCGATAGAGGCCTTGTCACATACATCTCTCTCTCTCAAAATCCCCAAACAATCCCCTGCAGATACCGATTTATTCTGCTTTCTGATTTGATTTGATGTCTATACTTGTTGGCACTTTCATATCTATCCGTATGTGATATATATACAAAACAAATATGGGTTTACAAAACGTGCAAGAATCCTCATGTCGGTAAAAATCAAGGTTGCTTTTTTCAATCATTCAAATTTACTATCAGCCGGCCGCAGCATTGTATAACTATACTGATAATTTAAGGAACGCCGCGATGCGTATGGATGCATAGAGGTGTCGAATGGGCCGTGCCGTGCCGGCCCAACCCATTTATTTCTGTGCCTAGCGTGCTTCGTGTCGTGCCGTGCCGAGCCTATTTAATAACCGTATCGTGCCGTGCCGTGCTTTTTTGGAATATCCTCGGCCCAGTCACGGCCCACGGCCCACCACAATCCGTGCCGTGTCATCTCATGCTCGTGCCGATTCTCGTGCCCATGCGCAATCGAGCATTGTAAAGCTAAAAAAGACTTTTAAAAAATTATTATCATTACTTTTTAAAAATTGATAATTACAGCAAAAAATTAACACACTTAATTCAAAAATATCAAATATTTTTTTGATAATTGAACTTTGTAATACAATAAATGTGATTGAATAACAAATGCATCATTATAACTTGAAATTTGAATACATCCTAACTAGGTTGACACCTGCTCAAACTATCAATCATACGCATTTCTTAAAATACAATAAAAAAAACAAAAAAAAACAATACTTTTCCACTAATTATAGGAAATTTCTACTCATTATTATCTATATCTAAGTTGGAAAAATATTCTGTAATATCATCCACTTTTGAGTTTGAATTAATTTTATTTGTCATTATACGTGTTTGTGCCGTGCTTTGTGTCGTGCCCGTGTCGTGCCCCGTGCCTCACCGTGCCCGTGCCGTGGGCTAAAAAAAGATGGCCCAGCCCGGCCCACTTTAGTGTTCGTGTCGTGCCGTGCCAGGCCCATACCGTGTCGTGTCGTGTCGTGCCAACAATAAACGTGCCGTGCCCGTGCCGTCCTCGTGCCAGCCCGGCCCGTTCGACACCGCAACGCGTACACAAACATCTAAACCGTCCATTTCAACAAACAGTGGCGGACGCAGGAATGCCAATTTTGCTTAATTTGCAGGGACCACTCTTCAGTAATATTACAAAAAAAAATCTAAAAGTACACTAAAAATAGGAAGAAAATGGCTTATCTACTTTTTTGGTCCCTATAAAATGAGCTTGGTTTCATTTTAGTTCTTACAAAATTTTGCGTTTCAATTTTACCCTTTAGGTTTCATACCAATTTCAATGTTACCCTTCCGTTAAGTAAATGAATGGGAATCTAACGGAACTAATTAAACTAAGCCTTAAACTAATCTATTAACTATTATTATACATTAATGAACTAATTTTTCATTAGTTTATAATAATCTGAGATTAATTGAATATTTGTGTGGTAAATCAAATATTAAATCAAATCAAATCATGTTTTGAGACCAACCCCCCTGATTTGGGATGCGATATGGGATAGGAAGATGGTCACATGATCAATAGCTAGAGGTCACTCATATTTGCCTAAATCTCTGATCTTCTTACTTGCATTTGGTATTTATGTTTCTATTATTTTAACTTCTCCATTAAGAATAGAGCAAGTCCTCATTTTGTTTTGCTTTCTTCTGATTTTCGAAATGTAGATGTGTTGGATTTATTTGCTTTTGATTTCATTCACAAATTTATTCAATGTTCTTAAAGACACAGCCATTCTATACATATACAAAGGCAAATGTGGTGGTTTAATCTGGATTAAAAAATGCACAATAGGTTACGAGTTATTGTTTGACCTTTTGTGTATATTTTTATAAAAATTCGACTGACACACACATCGTGTGTGCCCCGATCTCTAGTATGCATACAAAAGATCAATATTTAAAAAGGAAAATGCATTGAAAGTCACTGAAAGTGAACAACAAACATACTAGGGATTGATAAAAAAAAAAAAATACTAGGGACCTCACAAATATTCAATTAATCTCGGATTATTAAAAACTAATGAAAATTAGTCTATTAATGTGTAATAATAGTTAATAGATTAGTTTAAGGCTTAGTTTAATTAGTTTCGTTAGATTTCCATCCATTTACTTAACGGAAGGGTGACATTGAAATGGGTATGAAACCTAAAGGGTAAAATTGAAACGCAAAATTTTGTAAGGACTAAAATGAAACCGAGCTCATTTTATAGGGACCAAAAAAGTAGATAAGCCGAAGAAAATTGGGGGGAGTGCAGGGGCCAAACACCCCTTCGCCCCCTCCCTGTGTCCGCCCCTGTCAACAAATCAACGGTCCGGATCTTAAAGACTCTATTACCGGTAATAGAGTCTTTAAAATCCGGACCGTTGAAAACACTTTTGGACAGTCGAGATGCACCGTCCGTGCACGATTCGTACATGGACGTGCGTACGCATATCTTTTTTGTAATTTAAGTGCCACAATGTACATCTCTGTACTTGGGTCAAGAATAATAAGGTTTTAGAATATACTCCTTGCCAATTTTTTAAGATACTGGACTTGTCGTGCTGTAAGGTGTTGATAAATACTTGCAATAATTTACTAGGCATCCGACTTTGAGTATTTTGGAGGAAATTCAAGGTCAATGTAGGGGAAAAATAAATACTTGTAGAATGGATATCATCTTCTCTAATACGTGTTGACTGATAAAACGCGGCTCAAGATTCGTTTAAAACCATGCTTGTTAGAGCATCTCCAACGGCATGCCAAACCTCCGGCCAAAGCCAAAAAATGGCTCAAAGGCCATTTCATAACTCTCTAATGGCAGGCCAAAACAGGAGCCAAAATATTTTTCAGCCATTCTTCGGCCTAATATGGCCCGGAAATGGCACTTGGCTGGGATTGGGAGTGATTTTGTGACTTTGATGTGGGAGTGATCCAATAGCTACTAATGAACGTGGCCAAAAAATAGTTTCGTACCATTGAAGCAATACATTTCGCCTAAATCACGCAACTGGCCAAAATACTCGTACACATTCAAAATTAACAAATATGTGGATATATAAATTAGGAAAATATCCTTTGATACAACAATTAACCAAACTACCCCAACAACCAAAAACTAACTTGACTTATGTTTCCAGTTTCTTGATTTTCTCTTCCAATTGTTAGGTTTCTCTGGCTGCTTGAATTTATGCATGCATCGACCCTTAACAAAATACTTTGTAAACGATTAAAAATACTTGAACCAATTTGTTGAACACAAAACGAAAGTTACAATTAAACTGGTTGTGCAAGGCCCCCCGTTGTTAATTATAAGTTGTGAACCATGGTATAAGGTAAGTGAAACCTGGAGTACTTCTAATTATTTGAACTTAGAGGTCTATGTTGAATATGGGCAGGTTTCGGCGAAATTGAGCGGGTTGCAAGTGGGTGGATGTGGGCGGCCAAATGGTTTCGATTGAGAATGCCATCTCTAAATTGTAATTTAAACCTAGAGCTCTTGTGCAAGGAAAAAACCAAATTAAGAAACATTAAAATTACGCCGCGATAACAGGACTTGATACTTTATGTGGATTAATGATGACTTGACCAATTGTTACTATTGTATAGTGGAATGTCAGTATCATACCAAAATATAAAAAATAAAATTAGGAGAAAAGTACTACTCCGAAGAATAACGGTTAAATCGGAGACGGTTTACGGAGAATGAAGGCTCGTTACGCTAAATAGTAAATACTCAAAGGCCTAGAAAGTCTTATGCTTGGTGTGAAGAGGCATGCAGAAGTCTTTATCCTTGGAGGCTAAGCAAAAGTGTGGACTTTGAAGGCCAAGCAAAAACTAAGGAAAATATCTAGTAGAAAAATCTTATGATCGGAGGCAGTGGTGCCTCTAGGAATTTAATTGGGAGCATGGGGTCATTCATAACTATCAAAACTTTTACCAATTATAAATCTAAAAAAAATATTATACTAATGGCAATTAAAAATCCAGTTCCAACAAAATTCACATTTAAAACTCAAGAAGTGTTTCAACTAGTATACAAAAGATAGCCAAAGAAAATATACTAATGATCTCTCTTTTTTAGTTCTCGAATTTCACTCAACGCAATTTCATATTTTGGAATCATTGCAAGATAGTCTCTATGTCAATAGTGTCAAATACTTCATTTTCAATATATGCGACTAAGCTACCATTTAACTATTGGTCTCCCATTCGATTAGACAACCTGCTCTTCACATATTTCAAAGCCTGAAGAAGCTCTTTCTGCATTAACAACAACAAGCCAAACCCTAGAATAACTATTGGTCTCCCCTCCTTTTTGCCGTGTAGGCATGAGCGAGTAAGCAAAGACGTTGTTGGAATTTATCTCACATTAGTTAATTATCACCTCGAAAAACTAGTATATGAGCCTTGACGGCCTCTCCACTCATTGTCAATTGGTATTGAGGTGGATGCTTGAATATGGTATCAGAGCTAGGTTTTCGGAGGCTTTTGGACAATACTCTCTTGGTTGATTACTCTCATGGTATCGAAGCGGCACCGATCTTGTTGACCGAAATTTCGGGTCTAGTCTGGTGGAATCTTTATCGAAGAATATCTAGACATTGTCAAGTCATCTGCAATGGCGTCGTTGCCTTTGTGAGGTTTATCGACATTTATCATTGTGGAAAATCGCACTGCCATCTCACCGGGAAGGCGGAAATACTTGGTTGTGATCTACAAAAGAGCACAATCCAATTATCCATCCAGATTTTGATCCTTTTAGGCCATATTATTCTGTTGGGACACTAATTCAGCTAGGTTCTGTTTTTCTATTCCTTTTTTTTCTTTACTTACATTTTCTTATTTCAAAATTCCTTTCTTAAAACATCGGCTCATGGCAAACTCTAAAAGGATTATATCCCCTTTTATTCATGCTGGTTACGCATCTACAATATGTCTACCCTCGTGGGTGAAACACTTGGCCTTTCATCAACTCTTGATCACACGCCATGGATCCTTGACGTACAGTGGAGCTACTGATCACGGTAGGTACCATATTTCCTCAAGCACAAAACCAAGGGTCCAATCTCACTAACACTTTTTTTTGCACGGCAAAAAAATATTTTATTAATCTTTGGAAACAAATTACAAAGATTAAAAGGAACCGAGGAAGCGGCGTCACAACGCCCAGAGAAATCCCACTAACACTTATTGCATGTCCAAAAAAAAAAAAAACTCGTAGCATATTGCTGTAATGACCACAAGATAAACAAGTAATATATAACAACCTGGTCAACACATGAATACAAACCCAAAAAAGCTCAAATAACGACTAAATCAAAGCAAACAAATTTAAATTTTTGTCTAGAATGTATCCTTTCTTTCATTGCCCAAAGGCCCCAAACTGCACAAAATCACACCAAATATGCAATAAGAAGAAGAAGAAATGGATCTGATTCATAGTTCCAAACACATGTTCATTCCCATTTCGACGTAATCACATGAGTGTGCTTGAAGTCATAGGTTAACGCAATGGTCTCATCCATTCTTTTCAACACAAATCTCTCAACCAACACATAGCAACCAAACTTACTCCACCTGCCACCGATCCCTCCAAAATCCTCTGTTCTTTCCACCCTCACTTTCCTCTTTTCCTCCCTCACCCATCCTCCTCTCTCCTCCTCCCACTTCATTCTATCAACAATCAATGAGCTCAACCCAATAGGTACTTCCACACCAACGAAACGCTTAAACCAAACCACCCCATCAACAACCGTATTCTCATCCCACACTGCTTCCATCCCACGCACAACCACCACTTCCCTCTGGACTTCAGTTTCCACTGAAACAGAATTCCCTCGAGTACTTGAACTGTTTTCACATGAGAAAATCTTCTCCCACCTTCGCTCGAGAGTCATCTCGTAAAACAACGATCGCTTCATCTGATCCCTCAAATTTCCTTCTTTTACAAACATGAAAGGACAATACCATTTCCCAACAATAAGGGGAGAATCGAAATCTGGGAGTTGGCCACGAAGAGCAGTGTTTATGCCCAAAGCTTCACCAAGTTCATAGGTTTTGGGGGTAGTGGTGAAAATTGTCCACCTATTTGATTTTGTGAGGAAGTAAGGAGGAAACCCATCTGGTGCAACTGATTTTGCAGAATATTTGCTGGAGAACTCTCTTCTATAGGGGACAATCTCAAATTGCTGGTATATGTCACTGGGGTCTAGGGGTCGAGGTTGAACATCTCGAACGACCTTGGTGAAACAATCGGCGGTCATGTCTTTCTCCCTTGAACATGCATATGCTTCCCTACAACCGAAAATACAAGTGGTCAGCAAATTTAGAGATGCATTCCATCCATGCAATTAAAGATTCAAACACATCAGTATGAGATCAAGCTGGGGAGGTTAATTGGCTTATTATTCAATTTATTGTTTTTCATGTACAGGTCCGCGCGCAATACTCAATCTGGAAAGTGAGGCATGAAAAGAAGTCCAAAACTATTAGAACACTAGAGTTATTTTACGATAGCTGATTTGAGATGAACATAGGCACGGAGGTATAAATAACCACATGAAATATACCATGAAAGATGATCGAGCGGAGCACATATTTCAGATATTATTGCACGTATTTCAGATATTATTGCAGCATAAATCCTTAACCACTTGGATTATTGATTCCTATCAACGATAGGAAATTAAAATGTAAAAATTGTGATCTAAACTCAATTTCTTTTTTTAACAAAGGCAAAAATAAGTAAAAAAATAATAATAATTTGAGTTAAAACCCCTTCAAACCCAACTCGAATTCTCGATTCAAGTCCACGCAACTGCCCAATTTTTTACTCAAGGAAGACTCATCCATTTTTCCCTCAAATTTTGAAAGTGTATTTTTTCCCTTTTAAATATACAATCATACCAGTTTATGAAGCTTTTACTCAAATTTTCGCTTTACATTATTACAGGAATTTGAACAAAGATATAGGCACAGCTGGAGATGCTATCATAAACTAGCATCCATCAACAAACTGGTACACAAGTTAATGAAAAGACTAATAAAAATGCTCAACCATTGACCTCTCAACAAACTCTAGTATGATATCCCAATGAAGTTGAAGAACACATACCCTTTACGCGATCCCTTGGCTTTTATGACGTAATAGCGATTTGAAGAAAGTGGCTGATTGAGAACTGGAATAAAGGCTGCTTCATAAAAAGAAACACTACTGCCCCCCGCCTCCCCGTCGAACGCCTGTTCACAACAGTTAAATTCTTGTTCTGAGGGAAAGGGAGGTCTCTCAATCTCGTGTTTTTTAATTTGCACAATCCAAAGCAATTAGTAGTCTCTGGTTCCTCATCTTGAATGACTAAATAACCAGAGTTTGGACCCTCTGGTGGTATTGAAAGTGATTCAGGGGACCTCAGGTACTGCGACAGAGGCCTCGTCACATACATTTTCTTGTTCTCTCAATCAGAAATTCTCTTTGTTTTGCTACTGGTTGAGAGAGAGAGAACCATCAATGTTCAATAAATCAAGAATTGTTTTAGGTTCCTCCGTACCACTAACCCCTCCCCCACTAAATACCTAGGAGTAAAACAAATAATTGGCCTATAAAATGGATAAAATATTCTCTCTTCCATGTTGACCGGTAAAAAATGCGGGTTATGATTAGTTAAAATGCATGTCAATGGTATACTATGTCTATTAATATTTGAATTGGAGATAACTCGCGGTCGTCTCGGCATAGTGATAGTTACTTGCCAACGATTACTATGGTCAAGATTACTATGGTTGACCGATATTGCACACCATCATTTCTCATAAAAGTTTTTCGATTTGGAGTTTAACCCCCGTCAAGTTTGATCGACTTCCTGTACTGGGCTAGTCCATTCAAGACTTGACTTTTGCCCCAACTCTGATTTGGGTCGGGAATAAATTCTCGGTTTTATTGGGTTACTCACCTGCATTTTCTGCTCTTCATCTAGGATTAGGAGCACGAAGGTGGTGTTTGATAAAGTTTTATATTTTCAGTATATTTTTTTTTTTATAATTTTATCAGTTTGTAATAAAATCAATACCCTATTCGTCTTGTCTAAAGGAAATCCAGTTTTGGATAGGTGGAGAGAGTTCCTTGCCTGGCTTTGGCCAGTTTTTGTGATCTATCTTAGGTCATTGGAAAGACAGATGTGACATTTTTTCTTTTTTGGACGCAAGAAGTGTTAGTTGTTAGTGAAATTTGACCCTTTGTTTTTTACACGGGGTATGGTGCCTACTAACTTGGCTGTCACCCCACTTGCATCGATGTGGTCTTTGAACCGTCACCAAATGAAGTGCCCTTTACTTGTCTTACCAAGTGGGCTAGGAGGCAACTTCGTATTTGGCTAATTGACCAAATTGAATAGTTCAGTAACCCAGCGTGTCTTTGCCCATTCTCTAAGTCTAACATCCATCTTCATCATTTCAGTTGAAAGATGGACGTGAGCACGGATTCCCTTAGCTAAACGGATCACCAAGCAAACAACACAATCAGGTAGTATCATTAAACAGAGTTTTTCATCTTCCAAGTCTAAAGCAAGAAGCCAGACGGTATATTATCCGGTAAAACTCCACCAACCAAAGGCCGTTTTCGAAACACAGGGTAGAGTGTGAACTTAGTTCAGCCATCAAGGAGCAATCATCCGAGCTAGCACTATTTTTTTTTTTTTTTTCCAAAACCAAGATCATAGGAATCATACCCAAAAAAGATATCTCAGAGAACGTGTATGGAATGTTGTATGCAAAATCACAGCGGGAACAACCCTGATGACTAAAATAACATGTAGCAACTTGATGTCACTTCAGAGTAGGGGATATTTGTACATAAAGCTTCATATATATATATATATATATATATATATATATATAGATAGAGAGAGAGAGAGAGAGAGAGAGAGAGAGAGAGAGAGAGAGCTTCACAATTTGATGTTACAATGTCACTAAAACCGGGACATTTGACCAAAGAACCTATGAAGGTGACATTCATTTCAATTCGCAGCAATATAATCACAAGCTTTTTTCACGAAATTAAGGTAGGTTAATTGACTTATTATCCAATTTAGTGTTTTTCAAATGGATCCGGGAAACTCAATCTGGAAAAGGAAGCATGAACATAGTCCAAAGTATTATTATACGGTAGAAACATGATCAAGAGGGCACATGTTACAGATATTTTCCAGCAGAAATCTTTAAGATACAGTGAGGAGGAACGAGATATTTATAAAATTCACACTCCTCAAGGTTCAAAGTCATGAATTCCTTCCGTGACAATGCCTTTGAGTACACTGTGAATCTGTGATCAAAGTCCTAAGAAATCAATGTTTACAACGAAAACAGAGAAATAGAGGCATGTTAGAGAATCCAAAGTGAACACTGGTATCTAAAACAAGTTCATGGGTTGAGGCATCCAAACATAACTGTAGATATTCGGACACTCAATAATTGAGGGATACGATAAGAAACGGGCAAAAGATTTGATGCAAGATTGAATTGCCACCATTTGCGTAAGCAATTTGAAATCAAAGGTTTTGAACACTGCATAAATAGAAGAGAGAGCTTATTAGAAGAATTTTAAGGTTTTACCAAATATTGCTCCCGGCTCCTTTTGGTTGAAATGGTCATCCAAATTTTATGGATAAATTATGATTAATACCAAACATGCCCAATAAACCTTTAACTTGATTACTCAATTTTATTTCCATAAATTGATACTACAACTTTTGTTGAATAGATGATTGTACTTATAGTTGGCAACATCATCCTGATAGACACACTTATCATCTACTTCAGCAATGTTAGAGCATCTCCAAAAAACCCTACCATTTTTTTGGAATCAAAATCAAAATTTTGGTTAAAATCCCTTGAAATTGAACTCGAATTCTTGAGTCAAATCTAGAACAAATTGAGTTGTACCCAATTTTCTTACTTATATCAAGGAAGACTCATCAAATTTTTTTCTCAAAATCATGAAAAGACTTTCTTCTCCCTCTTAAATTTATGACCATGCAATTTATGAAGGTTTTAGTCAAATTCACACTTATATTTGGGTATAGGTAAGGCTGAGAAAAGCATCCATCAAACAACTGTCATCCAAGAAAATGAAAAAATGGAAATTCTCAACCACTGACCTTTACAAATTCTACTATGATATCCCAATGAAGTTCAAGAACACATACCCTTTACGCGATCCGTGGGCTGTTATGGCATAATACCGATTTGAAGAAAGCGGCTGATTGACAACTGGAATGAAGGTTGCATCATCATGATAAACATTCTCTTTACAGCCTGACGAGTACCGAACAGTTAAATTCTTGTTCTGAGGAAAAGGCAAGTCTATTAGATACCGGTTTTCGCATAATCCGAAACAAGTAGTAGTCTCTGATTCCTCATCTTTTATCACTAAATAACCAGAGTTTGGACCCTCTGGTGGTAGTGAAAGCAATTCAGGGTACCTCAGGTAGTGGGACAGAGGCCTCGTCACATACATTTTTTTGTTCCCTCTATGATAACTTCCCTTTGTTTTACTTGTTCTGAATCGTGACTTTTTCATTGGCAATTTCACATATTAATGTAGTATTCTGGTTTGCAATTTTTTATTCTCTTATTGTATGTTTGTTGACTTGTCCAAACTGACAATGGCACCGCAGTATATAATAGTAGTTGCGGTCTCTTGAACGCGTGACAAAAAAAATATACCAACTAAGAAATCCCACACAATAGAAGAAGAGAAGGTGACGATCATATCAGTTCAAGGAAGATGATAAGGAAAACATTTGAAAGATCACTGAATACAATCATCTGAATGTAATTCACAAGGTTGTGCAGTGTTGAAGTTGCCATTGACTATATTCTTGAGTACGCAGAAGGATACAATGGCGACGACAAAGTTCAGAGAACTTGGTAAGGTCAATTCTTTCACATCTATGTGAGGAAAACGAAAAAGTAAACAACACAAAACAAAACAGTCATAAGGCATGAAGCACGAAACAATATAGCATAAAAGAGCCAATTAACAAATGTCATTGAAAACAAGAAGCCGCGCTAGATATGTCCTTAGAGATGAAATCCTGTCCACCTTCTGAAACTTCTAATCTCACTTCCTTCAGACACTGCCATCCCAATTCCCACCTCTCCCCCTTTGCCAATTCCTCTGTAGTACAACCTCCATTCATCTTCATCCCCATCCATCTGAACAAGACATGGCGATCCCACTCCTTTATTATCCCACCCATCTTCGTCGCTTGCCTTTAAAACTGCCTCACCTTGAACTCTCTGCCAATTCTTCAACCCATCCATCGACGTTGCCAACCCAATACTCCTTCCCCCATCTACATCAATACCTTCATAAGCCATCACATATTCCCCATCGTTCCTACGTCTCAAAACACGAGTGTTTACCACCCCAAGTTCATCAAAAGCACCATTCCCTCCTCCCCCAATAATTTTCCCCAATTTCACCCACTTAATTCCGTCCCTTGACCTCGCAATCCCAACAGCAAACACACCCTTTTCCACATCAAATGAATGGTAAAACATCCTAAGGTCACCACTACTATGAAAAACAACTTGTGGGGAGGCAATGAACATAGAATCCCACTCGCCTTTCGATCCCACGTCAAATAACGCCCCGGAATGGTGCTCCCCCTCAATTCTAGCCCAATGCCTCCCATCTTGACTCATAGCCAAACCAGGCAAAGACCGAAAAACCTTACTAGTCCTACCACTATCATCATCTCGAGTCCGAGCCGTTTCTGGATTTTGTAAAGCGAATTGCACAGATTTATCCCAAACATCAACGATTTCAGAGCTAAAACCAGTGTAGTAAAGCCAATAGACAGCATTTGCTCTTACCTTTGAACTAGACATGATCACAACCTCACAAGGCCTAATGCTGTGAGTATCAAATGCCCACCAATCTTTACTGCAATCCATCACCAAACCGGTGTCATCGCTCGATGTTACCCACCCACCGCTTCTCTCCCAATGAATCCCATTGCTTGAAACAGCCAAACCGATTGAATCCGAACCCGGGTTTCCTTCGGACCTCCCATGGTACCACATGTACCACCTCTCCTTCTCATCACCGAGGTACCTTTTCACAACTGGAGACCCGATTTCGAAACTGTCCCATGAGCTTTTTAACCCCAAATCAAACACCAACCCTCTCGAAAACGATGAATTCGGAGAAGAAAGGGGTTGATTCGAGGTGGGTTTTCTCGGTTCTTGGAGATTTGAATTGGGATTTTCAAAAGGTGTGTTTTTGTTGTCTGTTCCATTTTCTCTGTCGGTGTTTGGTTTTGTGGAGCAGTGAGTGAGAAACAGGGGATTTGCTCTGTTTCTAGGGTTAGGGTTTGAGGCTTTTGAGGGATAAAGATCGAGCATTTTTGATCTAGTCATTCTTTGGGTAGTGGAAGTTGCGAGGGCGTTAACAGTGGTGGTCATGCTGCTAATTGCTGCTGTCAAGGCAGCGTCCATTGATGAACTCTGGAGAGGAATTGAAGTGTGATGAAGAGGGCGAATGAAATAATAGAACTTTAGTAGTTCTTTTTTTCCCCGGAAAAATATGTTGATTTATTAAATAAGCAAACGGTCTAGAGACCGAACATCACTAATCCTTTGGCAAAAACTACTAGTTTTTTGGTTTATTCGTTTTATTTTAATTCAAAAAAAATTACATTTATTAGTTTTGCGTCCATTTTGTTGTGATTTATTGGTTTCTCTCGACAAGACGAATCTAACAAGTATGAAATTATAGTAAAAATTAATTATTTTTTGAATAAAGATAAAATTAATCCAATAAACCACGTATTTTTTGCTTTATTCAAAAAAAATTTAGTTTTGACTATAATTTTATACTCTTTAGATTCGTCTCATCGAGAGGAACTAATAAACTACAAAAATTTGATGCAAAACGAACATCTGTGAAAAAAATTTGAATAAAGACTAAACGAATAAACCAAAAAACATATTTAAGTTTTTTTATCAAAGAAGACCTAAGCCAATGAGAGACAGGATCCCGAGACTCCAACCTAGCACTGGATAGGGATTTCTACGTCTGAATGACTACACTTCTGAATGGATATTTATTAAGTCTTGAGAGAGTGGGAGGGAGTTAAAATTCTTTCCACTTGTGGTGGAAATTTTCTACCACGGCTCGTTGTGGGCCTCTTCATGTATGGTTTGTTATACTTGAACTATTTATTTTATAGAATTTGCAGATTAGTTTATTCACGCAAAAGAAAAAAAAATATAGCTTGATCGGATGTCGATAGATATGTCAAAAATGGAACTTTGGTTTATAAAATGGATGGTCTTGGACAGATTAACTTCAAAATCTATGATTGTCCATTTTTTTTATCGGATGTTCCCGAAGGGACATGATCGTCCATTTATAGACCAAATTTTGATTTTTGATATATCTATCGATCAATGTGCGATCAAGTTGATTTTTCTTTTAAAAACATTCTTTACACAGCCAGTGTAACCAAAAGTTTCCTCCAAATCAATCGAATTGCGGCATGTGTCCATGTTATATTATTTGGGACCACCGTTTGGACACGTGGCGCAATGTGATCAATTTGGAAGAAACTTTTACTTACACTAGCGGTGTAAAAAATATACTCCCTTTGTTTTGGTAGATATACTAATTTGCGGATCCTATACGTTAAACGGTTTGGATTACCAAAAAAATCTGAAAGAGGCCACAAGTGGTGGTGGAGAACATGGAAACCGTCGGTTTTCCACCATACCATTTCATCTCCAATCATTTATAACTCTTCACACACATGTAAGACTCACACACAATATATTATTGGTGTAGGCCTCACATATATGTGAGAAGATTGTAAATTGTCGGAGATGAAATAATTGTACACGTATCATTTTTGAGGCAGATAGAATTTAATGCCGAGAGGGAAGGTTTCGTGATCGCTACAGTCGAAGTATAAGGAGGAAGTCTTTAAAAAAGTTGATCAATTCTGAGCTACTATATAAGATTGGAAAAGTAAAGCAAGAAACCGCTAACTTGAACAAATTAGTAAAGGCAAACAATATCTTGAGCTTTAATAATGAGAGAAAAGTAAAAGGGTTGTATTCTCAAGAAAGGTATAGAAGATTAAAAATTCTACGTAACTCTTCTTGTTTTTGTAATTCACGGTGTTTCGGGTAGCTTGTGCATACCTTGGTCTAATCTTTCCATGGTCCCATCCCATAGGATTTTATAAACTTGCAAATTAGGATGAGATGCCTCGAGAGTTATTGGTGACAAGAGTTGAACTTGAGACCTTAGAATAGAGTATAAACTCTAAGTTACACGACTTTGCTATCCAGCTAGTGTTGCAATCTTATTCCCACAACATAAATGTGTATTGAAATTACATTAACTAGCATACAACTAACATAATTTTTGGTATAGTTGATGTTATCGATTGAGTCTTCAAAAAGCTAGTTCTCATCATCGAAATGGGCCCAAGAAACGCCCGCAAACGACTTAAGCGGACCTTTCAATCCACATGCTATAACATGCTCACAATCTAAGTCATATGATGCGTGTGTCCGTGTGTGGCCGAAAGCACATGCGTGAGCGTGAAAACATCCCTTAAAAATATGCCAAACTAGTACTAAAGTTTCCACGAGAGAGAATAAAGAGTGGGAATGCAAAACAATAATTCAGATCGAGAGTGGAGGGACCTATTAAAACAAAATAAAAGCAATCTTTTCTGTAAATTAGAGCCTGAGATTGGATTATGGATCCTATGGAGACTGCATTTGGCATTGTATCAGAGCCGATTCTGGTTCGGGGTTTCGAAGTGAACTTCTTAAAGGTCCACTTATATGATCTAAAAATAAAAAGCTGGGAAATTTCACTGACACCACATGAGGTTTGTCTTAATGACACATACACCTTCCCGTATGAGAATGACTCTACACCCCAGCAGATTCAATATTCATTTCACCGACACCTAACCATAACTCTTCGACCAAACATGTGATGGTGCCAAAAGTGTTTTATATTGAAAAATTCTCTCCTTTTAATAATAGTGGAGACAAAATTTATTTTGATTCAACATAAGTGAGAGTTGTTAGTTTTTTTAATTACTTTTCAATTGTCGTTTAGGGTTGTCATTGAAAATGCAAAAAGAAACCACAAGGGGTTTATTGTTATTTCTCAGGCCATCTCCTATCAAGCTCTAAACTTCCAAAATAGAGACCGAATGTGACATATCGAGGAAAGATTTTATAATTTACTTCATTTATTCTTCAACTATTGTATTTTATAGAGGGACTCATTGTACTTTTTAGAGATTTGGGTCTCTAAATTTGTTTTTGGGTCTCCAAATATAGAGACTCACCTCCAAATATAGATACCCAAATTTCTAAAAAGTATAAAGTACAAAAAATTAAAAAATAAAGGAGATAAATTACAAAATCTTCCCTCGATATGTCACATTCAGTCTCTATTTTGGAGGTTTAGAGCTTAATTGGAGATGTCCTCATACATCAGGAAAGTATCCGTCATTAAGGCAAACCTTAGGGGATGTCAGTGAAATTCAACATGTCTTACTTTTAGCATTACTCTTCTCACATTTTTAGCGTCAAAATATGGTAATTAAAAGCATTTTTATGTATAGGCCAAGTATAAGAGAGTAACAAAATCTAGAGCTCTCAAAGTAGAAAACATATGAGGGCTCGATACGGCCGAATTCTCAGTGTATATCCGGAAGCCGGCCTGCAGTTTGCATGTAAAAGAAAAATCCTCCACCCAGGTTTTAGTATATCACAATCAAGGGCCTTCACAGTTGAGCTAGGTTCCACCAGCTGAAGCATTGGTCATTTCCATAACAAACATCATCCTCAACCTGTTCTTCTTTTTCTCAGGTCTATTTCAAATGAAACTTTGGTGGGTACAACAGCAGCTACAGTTGATGATCATCAAACAGTTTAATCCCCCAGCTAGTGTCCTCACAATGCCTCACATACGGATATCTTGCCCCAGTATCTACTTCTGTTTTCGCCTCACAATCATAAAAGGGAGGAAAATGAAAACAAGGTTCCATTGAGGTAGCCCAACGACAAGGCGAATCAGAATCCATTTTCCTTTGGGGATTGCTTAAAATCCATGGTCTCAAACCCCCTAGGCCTTGACCTGCATACCCAAAAGTGGACCAAGGGCTTGTGATCAACTCATCCATTAAGCTAAGAAGGTAAATCTCAGCCAATGCCTTCATGTTGTGTTTGGCATTTGGATTCTGCTGGAATTCTTCATGGCTAGGTTGGAAAACACTAATTGATTCTCCCATGATGGTTGGATATGCCCGGTACATGTTTCTCAATTTCTCAAAGTAACTTGAATTCAAGGATGTCACTAGTACAGATTTTGTTTTCAGATTTTTGGTTGTGTTGAAAAGAGATTTCTGGGTATTAGTCATCACTTTTGGTAACAGATTTTCCCTCACAGAATCCTGGGTATTTGTTTCCACTTTTGGCAAGAGATTTTCCTTCACTGAACAGTCGAGTATTCTGTCCATCATGTATGTAAATGGCATGGTTAAATCATGAACCAAAATTGTTTCATTTAATGCCATGTGAGGTAGATGGTACTTAGCTATATGATCCTTCGAACTCTGGAATGGAAGAACTGTGTTTTTAAAATCCCGGATTTGGATTCCGATTCTCTCATCGGCTTTAGCCAAGTAAGCTTCATAATACCCAGTAACCATCCCCCATACTTGATTCGACGGGTGGAAGGTATCAATTAACCTAAGTGGTGGAAAACTGGAGGGAAGCCATGTCATGGCCTTGATCAATGAGCAACAACCTGTTTGTTAGAACAGCAAAGAGGAAGGACGAGACGAGGCTCAGCATTCTGTTCCCAATGCCACTGTAGCCAATGAAAAGATGCACAACGTATTTGCAGGTTTCGTTGTTGGAAATGTCGGGGTGGGGGTGGTAGAGGTGGTTCAGGGCTGTGTTGTAGGATTTGGTACGGGGACCACATTGTTTGTGGAGGCATTCGTAGTTTCGTATATTGGAGATAAGGTAAGGAGAGGACTTGTGGGGGGAAAGTTTTCGGTATAGAGTGGATCGGTACCGGCTTAAGCAAGAGGGTTCATTGAAACATGAAGATAGAAGTCCCCCAAGCAGTTTGCCTTTGGGCTTGTCACTGGTGTGTGCATAACTACCTACAAGTCAAAGAAAGGGAATTAGGATGAGTAAAGACTAAAGAGTATGTTCTTTCGCGCATCAAAGTTGAAAATTGAAATGAAAAATAACTTCTTTGGCAGCCTTTTTCCATCCTATGAAGTACAGGTACAGACACTGCTGCACTGGTACGATATGAGTTTGTCGATACTGCAAAATTAAGGAACCTAGGGTACGGGTACAGCTAGGGTATGTTCATGAAACTTTTATACTTTGAAAAAAGGGAGTATGTATAAGAATAACAAACTGAATAGTATAAAAAGATAAGGCCAAGGGTAAGGAACAAATAAGAATTTAATCTCATTGTAACATTTCCAAATAATTGCAGAAAGCTTTTCTGTGACCTCTGCCTGGCATATTTACTGAGCTACAAGAGGTTAGCCAACAATGATGCTTTCATTCGTTGTTAGCTACGTCGTCTTGCAAGACCATGTTTTGGTTTGGTTGGTTTCCTTTCTTATATACTTCAAGGTATTGTGCATGGAATCCATGGTTGAAAAAAGAGTTAAGACAAAAGGCAGAGGTAACTTTTATGGTTTTGTGAATAGCGACAAGAAATAGCTCAATCAAGTCAATTAGTCTTTAAGGAAACTTTCTTAGAGATCCATTATATCATGTTGAAAGCCAACAGAACAACCAATAGGTTTATGAAATAGCAACTTGCCCCACCTCAGAAAAATGTACCACATAATCTTTCCGACCAGATCAGCAACCTCATAAAGTATATACTCCCTCCGTCCCATTTTAATTGCTCCCTATGGGAGGCTGTGTAACTTTGACCTTAAAAAATAAAGAACTTTCCTAATTAGTTTAACTATTTCACCCTTTGAATTCTGAGGTTCATTACCATTACCCACTCGAAGGAGGTAATCACTAAAATAAGGATCTGTTTTAGCACACATGTTTTCTTTGATGGCAAAACTTTTTCCATCTGTAGGATTTCACAAAACTTGCATCTACACAATCGAGCCTACTTCCCTTGGGTATAACCGGCAAGACCTGTCGAAAGTCTACCGGTTCAGTTGCATCATACGACACCAAAATGCAGCGCACTCTAATTATGATTAACATACTTCTAGCCATGCTAGTGATCAGTCAGCATTCACCACCAGGTAAGCCTCAATTATACAGAAGGAAAGTCTGATAACAATTATGACTAATATAGTCATAAAGAAGCACACCTGGTAGTTGGGGAAGTCACTTTCTACAGCTGCTTCAAATTGAATAAGGAATTTATCAAGCCATTGCTACCATTTAGCCCTGGGAGGTTGAGAACTTTTGACATTGATAAGATCGCCAACCCCTTGTAGTAATAAAGAGGGCGATTGGTCTTTTTGCAAAAACTTGCCTGATAGACCACCATCAGCATTATTGTTAAAAATCTCAAGATTAGCCAGTGTCTGCCCATCCATTCTGAGGCAACCTTTATTGACTTGGTATGAGAGAATATCTGTGTTGCACAAAACATCATCCAACTGCCAAAACATTGGAAGGTGCCCGTCACCAAACTACGATTTCATACTACCTATGGTATGATATCAATATGAGAAAGCTTACCATCAACCTTGATAGATGACTAATAAGGCCAAGCACATAACGCAAGATCTTGGTGCATAACACCTGCAGGAGTATGATAGCGTTTGAAGCATCCGTTCATCTGAATCAGATTTCTGGCTTCAGAACCATTGCCCATATCAATGGCTGGTTGTACTGGAGTCAATTGTGATGATTCTGCGAGATAGACAGAACTTTTCAATGAAATTTTTATTTTTAGCGTCCTAGCCAAAGAGATCAATTGAAAAATGAAAAGATTGAAAAAAAAAAAAAAAACATACTAAGTCTTATTTCTGGCGAAATCGGGACATATAAACATACCAATGGAGCCAAAACATGCATTTGCCATTACTATCTAGCAGTCTTGGGTTATTTTTCCATCTGGAACTTGTCAAGGGATTTTTGCTAGAAATGAAAAACATATAGGAAACTTCTTTTTTTTTTTAAAAACCTGATTGGAGAAGCTAAAAGTTATTCCTTTACTTCACTTTTAACCAGTTGATTACAAACACGTCTAGTGAATTGTATTAAGAAAGAGAGAGTACAAAATATACCTAGGGAAAAAACAAAAAAAGAACTCTTAAGTTTCACTAAGATATTACTTGAGCAGTCCATTTTACTGACAACATGGCTTCTGAAGTATGTGTTTGGTATGGAAAAAACCACGCCTTTACACAAATGCTCACATGTTGTTCTTTACTGCATTATTCTAAACGGGAGCCGACAATTGTTTCGTTTAATTATGATATAAGCTTTCAATATTCTTGCAACAGGTGGAATAAGAACCCTAAACCGAAGAAAAATCTGTTCCATCTCTATTCTAAACGGGAGCAGTATGAAGTATTTTGTTACATGTTCTCTTTGCAGGTTCCACGCCTCCACTGTACATTGGAAGCTAGTAGTTCATGACGTTGTTTCAATTTCCCCCATGGCGGAGGAGGTAGTTGAAGTTTACCTACTGTCTTCCTCTAAAATTGATTGCAAATCTACCAATTATTCTTATCTCTCTTTCTTTGTGTGCTTTTTTCCCTCATTTCACCAAATTGTTCACCTAAACTAACAGATTTTGATTCTACAGCCAAAATCTAAAAGAGATGAGGGAATTTATTAATAAGAATACCAATGAATAACACAGGCAAATGTCACGGCTTCATATTTTCTATAATTATCTTGTGTGTGATGCAGGAATTCAACTTGATGAATAACGGAAGCTTCTACCTCTATATGATCACAGGTGGAGCATTGGAGATGATGAACGGCGGCCCAGCGAGCTTGAGATGATGGAGGTCGGACCGTCGGAAATGCTCCTCCCTGCCGATCGAGCAGCGACGCCCACCCGACGTCGTTTCAGTGGAACGAGGGAACGCGATTATGCTTTATCGAGATAGTAAAAAAGAAAAAGAAAAGGAACGACGTTAATGAAACGTGTTTGTTGGGGGGGATTTTTATTCTGTGAAACCGAACTCATTTTAAGAACAAAAAGTGCAACAAGATCAAGTACAAATTTATACCTAAATTATATGAAATTTTTACGTGATACATATTCTAACGAATTCTACAAAATGAATGTTTAAGATCAATGAAATATGATTGAGATAGATAGAAACTGTTCTTGGAAAAACCTAAACAAAACTATGCCGTTTTGAGGCCTAGAATGGGTGTTGTGGTTTTGATTCAATGTAACTAAACCCATTTTAAGAAACAAAAAAGAATTGCGATTAAGTACTAATATAAATACAGTAAAAATAAAATTTTCCCTGGATATGTACTATGACAATATATACAAAATTAATGTTTCGGATTAATAAAATATGCCTAATATAGGTAGAAAGTCAAGAAGAATTGGGAAGCTACAATGCTCCACTCGAACGACGTCATTTTGAGGGCGTGACATAGGTTCAACCTATGTCACATTTTTTTAAAAAAAAAAATTATTTTCCCCCAAACAGAGAAGTCGCATAAAAAGAGAAATAATCAGACGACCGACGTCGTTTTGAGGGCGTGACACAGGTTCAACCTGTGTCACCCTTTTTTTTTTAATTTTATGTCACCCAAAACAGAGAAGTCGCATAAAGAGAGAAATAATCAGACGACTACAGGCGTGAGATTCCTTTGCATTCCGACAGCAAGTCCCTTCGACGGCATACCTGAGAAGCAATCGGAGTCGGCGTGAAATTGACCCTATCTCTCTCCTAAACAGGTCTGCCTCTCTCTCTCTCTTTCTTTGATGTTGCCTCCACGCTTTAGTTTCGAAATTAGGTTACATGTTTTCATTAGATTAGGCAGGAATGTTTTCATTTCTCAGTTCTTTGAATAGAACAAAAGGAAGACGAAGCTTTTAATGCTCCGCTTCCCATTGAAATAAATCCAAAAGATTCGAGAGAATGGTGTTGATTCTCATGTAGATATTTTTTCTTGCATCATATTTGACAATATCTGACACCATATTGTTGAATTCACTTTGTTAATAGTAATGGCTTAATTTAACATGTTGATAAATGGTCACATTCTCCATTAGGTGCTAACCATGCTGTCGAAATTGTGTTGTTAGCCAATCACTGTATACATATCAGAGCATTGAGGTATTTTTATTGTCGAACAACTCATTCACTTTTGATATCTTCAAATCAGCACAAGTTTCGGAAATAGATTGGTTTGAGCTGATTTTTTGTCAAATTTGGGCTTTTGTTGAGTTCCGTTTCTTGATGTGACTTCCTAGGTGTCAGGTTCTTTGAGTTACATACTATGTCATGATAAAAACTTTCCTTAATTGGTTGACATATACTTTTGCATATAAGTGTATCTAGTTGGTAAGAAATTAATTGGTTGACATATACCTTTGGATTGTGGCCAAGGGAAAGAAGAGAAAAGAAAGTAGAGTCCTTTGGATAACTAGATGAGCTGAGAATAGTGAGAAAGGTGAGAAGAAAAGAAAAGAGATGAATCTTTAGTGGTCCATTTGTAATTCTCACCAACTCTCGTCACTTTTGGTGTGATTTGGTGTGAGACACAAATCTCTCTCTCCCTTTCTCACAATCCAATGGGTCTCTTAAGGTAAAATAAGTGAAGGGGGCATGAATAGCATTGGAAGAATAATCTTTTGTCTATGTTGAGATAGACAGCTGAACAAGTTGATCACAAGTTTTGCCTATCCATTCTTTTTGGGGGGATTCTTTCCTTAACGTTTTGTGTTTCGTGCTCCTGTTTACGCTTCGGCACAATAATCCTTTTTTTCTATCAAATTGCAGCATGAATTTGGGAGTGTAATTGGCTTCTTTGGAGCTGCATTTGGGAGGGTTGGTGGTGTCAGAGGGGGAGGCATTTTTGTTCCCATACTCACTTTGATCATTGTGTTTGACGCTAAATCCTCTACTGCAACATTGAAATGTAAGTGTTGTACCAAAATGTGAGTTTTTTTCAGTCATATTCATCCATTAATCCACTACTAGCACTGCACTACTAGTGTTCTCTCACATTGCTTCATGGGTCGTACATATCACTTGGCCATGAGGCCTGCAAAGTGAGTGAGAAACCTATAAAACAAAAGGTAGTCTCTAAACTTCCCTAAACATAGTGCAGGCGAACACTAGTTATTTAATTTGCTTTGTAGGTATGACCACAGGTGCAGCAGCTGCGACTGTTTACTATAATATGAAGCTGAGGCATCCTACGCTTGATCTACCTATCATCGACTACGACCTGGCACTTCTTTTCCAACCAATGTTGGTGCTGGGAATCAGCATCGAAGTTGCTTTCAACATGATTTTCGCTGACTGGATGGTTTTTGTCCTTCTCATTATTCTGTTTATAGGTAATAATCTTCGCGATTGCAGCTTTGTTTTGTTGGAAACTTTCCCTTGATTGATCAGATAATCTACAGACATGTCAACTAAGGCATTCTTCAAGGGTGTTGAAACATGGAAGAAAGAAACCATAACAAAAAAGGTTGATTTCTCTCGAAATCCAATGAGTATATTAATCTCAATTATTTCCTATTGTCAAACAAAAACACCCACCATTTTGGCTTATAGTTTCAGCAATGCCATTGCCCCATCAGTCTTGATGAGTTTCTTAACGAAATTTGTGTTCTTAAATCGTTTTCTCTTCTATTTCCAGGAGGCTGCTAAACGATTGGCGCCTATTGGTGAGTTGGACTATTCCCTATTCAGCCCCTCTAAAGCTAAGTTCATGTATACCTTTTATTTGAGTGATTTCATGTGTCGCTCTCTAGTCAGGTATTGGTAGTGAGAAAGTGGAACACAAAACTTTACCAGAAGGACCCAACAATGGCACTCAAACGGAACCCAGCGAATCGAAAGCATCCGAAGTAAATATATCCTCAGGCTTTGTATCTATGACTAGTTGTTTTCAGGGCTGACTTCTGTAATTTTCCCAGGTTTCCATTATTGAGAATGTTTACTGGATGGAACTCAGCACTCTTGTAGCTGCCTGGATCATTATTCTTTCCCTACAAATTGCCAAGGTTTCAATTTGTTGCACTGTTGTTTGTCTTTATGGCTTTGGATTTGTGCAGGAAATAGACAGGTGAACAAAAAGAGAAGTACGCCTGAAGTGAAGAAGGCTTCCTAGTTAGATTGTTTTCAGAATTAGTTTTCTGGAACAATTTTTACAAGACTTGTTTGGCTAACTGATTTCAATTTATTGAGATTTTCGTTTAGGAAGAGAACACACTTTTAGGGAAACACCCTAAAGGTGCTTTCAAATTTTCAATAACCATCTTTTAGGGAAACACCCTAAAGGTGCTTTCAAATTTTCAATAACCATCTCCTTCCAATGATAAACACGATATGAGATGGACGAGTGTCTATATTTTGGAAACAAATTTATGAGACAGGTCGTGGTATACTGACTCCGTAACAACAAAGACCAGATAGTTCCTATATTTGGGTTTCACCACCATTTTTCTCCACAAATGCGCGATCCAAACACGGTGTTAAATTAGGAATGTCTGCATTGGTTGGAGAAAGTAATCCTAATTCGAGGACATATGCATGTTTGATGCAGAATAAGACAACCACCTGTTCTGCAGCAGATTGGGTACTAAACCTGCTTCAGGTACTTTCTGTGACTCAACGGATTTAGAAAACCTTCAATTGCGATCATAATTCATCAAGTTGAAATGGTTTCTTTCCTGCAGATTCCTGTGGCTTTTGGAGCATCTGCATTCGAAGCAATCAGCTTATACAAAGGACGGAGGGTAATAGCACCCAGGGGAGAAGCCGGATGGATTTGGCCTGTTCATCAGTTGGTTCTTTACTGTTCCTGTGGAATTCTGGCTGGTGTAGTTGGTGGGATGCTAGGTCTTGGTGGAGGATTCATATTAGGTCCTCTTTTTCTGGAGCTGGGAGTTCCTCCCCAGGTGCATCTCAAACTTTTAACATGGATTCATGATGACATATACTGTAATTTATGTTTGGTTTTCTGTGCACCCGGGCTTGGGTTTGAGTATGATTGTGCAGCCTAATCAGCTCTGCTTCCACACCCTCCTCGGCAAAGCCTTTTGCGTTGCACCAGATCCTTTGTTGGCCACAACTCAAGGTCTGGTTGGGGACTTCTTTAGGTTTTGGAACTGGGTTTTTTCCAGCAAAACATATGGGGAATGTGTTTGATATGGTTGGTGCAGAACTGAGATTCGATTTCAATCCCTCTACTGCTGGTGTATCTCTTCTTCCACCACAGCACGTAGTAAACTTCTACAGCAAGGCCTAAGAAGATGCACCAAAAAAAAGAAACTCAAAAGTATATGTATTTATGCTCCAGAGTATATGTTCACTACACAATAAAAGCTTAATTTGAAAGCATTATAATAATCAAGCTACCTTGTACAAAAACGATACGAACACAATCAGTCGGATCAACACCAAGCACTACCCCACGCATACATGTAGGTTTCACACACATTTATTACGTGGAACCCATGTGTATGTGAGAGATTGTGTTCGGTGTGTGTCCAGATGTCTGTAATCTTTTCTCTTACCTGCCCCAAAAGTTACCACTTTTCTTTCAGAACTGAATTTCAGTCCAGTTCGTAATCCTAAAATTCCACAAAGTTACAGACACACACTTGAACAAGTAAGAGTTTGAGTGTAGTGTGTGTAAAGTGTTTGTTTCAGTATGTATGTGGTTGTGGTTGTGGTTGTGGATCAATTACTCCTAATGATTTAGTCTTGAAATCATTTATGCCATTCATTTAAGTTCTTTTCACAAATGTAATTTGTGTATGTAGCTAGACGAATGAACAAAATAAATTGGGCATGACCCACCTTCTCCGCGATAGCTACGAAATGAACTATTTTTTGCTAGGGACACAAAATGAAGGATTCCAATTTTCAATGTGGATCTTGGATGGGTAAAAAATGGCCCAACACTGAAACGTACCGGCTCAATTCCTCTTTTTGACTGGGATTTTAAAATCAATAGACCATATGCTCTATTTGCACCAAATGGAGCTTTACTCAATTTCGTTGACTCGAATTTCCCCAAATTGTAAGATCATTCTTTTCTTTTCTTTTTTTATCAAGATCTATTCATATTATAAACTTTTCCTTAATGAAACTCCTACTCAAATTTATAACTGAAATAGATACTTCCTCCGTCCCTTTTAAGTGAGCTTCGTAAATCCAACTTATTAAAGAGATATCATCATTATAATTTTCATTTTACACCTTTCACCTCATTTTTTACCTCCATATTCTAAAATTATCCTCCACTTTTACCTATTAACTCTTTACCCATCAATTTTTCGAAACACGCACTTATTAAAGGACAGTTCAAAATGAAATACTCAACAATTAAAAAGGGACAGAGGGAGTATTTGGTTTTGCGCTTCGTTTAATTGTTTATGAAACAAGGCTAAGAAAGAGGCTTAGGTTTGTTTCGTTTTGGAAACGAATCATGCTTGAACGAGCTTTTACCGAGCCGAGTATTGATCATTTTACAAATAGCTTAGACTGCTTAGTGTATTTGTAGCTCTATGGAAAGTTATTTTTACGGAAAGAACCTCCTTGGTCCTTTGGATGGACAAGCTTTCAACCTCTTCCTGGGGCGATTTCGATGATCAATATCATTCACTTTTTAAAACTTGTTGATAACATTAGTCACATTAAAAATAATGTGAATTTGGATATGGTTTAACGTATTTTCAGAATGAATTTATTAGGAGAATAATTAATGAGTTCAGAAATAATAGATCGAACCCCATTTTTCCTAAGATAAATTTATTATAAAAATATATGAGACGATATTCAATCGACATGATTTTTTATTTGGCTTAATATTGCGACAAAGTCTAAAAAAGTTAATGATACCTACTATAAAGAAGGAAAAGGGCCTAAAGACTGGGATGAGTGGAACCACTTGGTTCTGTTCTCGAAAATCTAATCTCTAAATTTTTTACTGCTTCATCATTCGTATTGGTTATCTATAGTGATTTGTTTTGAATCTTTCAACTTGTATTTTACTTTAATTTTTGTTATGTGTAGCTCACTAAAAAGTCAAAAGAATTAAAATCTCTGATTAAAATTCACTGGAAATAAAAATATCAAATGGTTGACAAGTAAAGTTGAAATAGCAAAAAAAAAAAAAAAAGTCTATTATTATTACTATTTTTTACTTTTCAAATGTCCTAGCTAGATGTATTCAAAATCTTTTTAAAAAAAACCATTCATGTTAAAAAAAATTAACAAAAGACAAAAAATACTATGTAACTCTATATCAGTTTCCTAAAGACTTTATTATGTTTGTGGATAATACATGATCTTGTGGGGGCCCAAATGTTCCGAACTGTTCAATAATTCTAAAATAATTATTTAAGTGGTTTTAGAAAAAATCAACCAAATCGGATATTTTTATGTATTTAATCTAATTCATTCAAATTCTTGTTTAGAATTTAGGACCCCCATAATATGAAAGAAACTTGAAGAAAAGCTAGAAAATTTTTGGCTTGATATTTGCTCGATTTGAACCACCAGTATTAATTACTTGCAGGTATCAAAATGCAAATATTTTATAAATAGGAGCTGTTGTGATACTTAAAGATATCAGATAATTTTTTTTTCCAATGAATGCTCTTCTCGAAAATCCCTACAAAATGTGCAGTTCAGATGGAAGGATCCCTCAGTTCAAAAAAAAAAAGATGGAAGGATCCCGAGCGCACAATTGTCTAGCTTTTCTTCGAGATTTTTCTTGATTATAGGTCCGGAAATTCTAATTGGGAATTTGAACGGCTGGGATGGTTTGTGCCCCGTACTAACCCTCCAACCTGCCCACCACAAACAAAACGACGGCGTTTGGGGGGCGCCAGTCCAGCTTCCATTGTGCAGCGATATTTACCAACGCCGTCTTCTCCACCACAACACAGCTTATCCTGCGCCCCAACGATGGCTCTGAGGACAGCAATGCTGAAAAGCGCCGGGGAGAAGATGATGTCTGTATACGGACCCATAAGGTGGGCCCACACCATCGCCGCCCAACCTCCGCCGCTTGATGTTTCGATGAGTCACGTCGCCGTCACAGGACCGCTTGTTTTGCCTGAACACGATCGAGACTCCGTTCACAGCAACGGCAATGAAGGATTCGAATTTCCCAGTTTCACTTTCGGTGGTGGGTCGATGGAACTCATGGCCGTGCCCAAAAAGAAGGTTGGTTTATTCACTCTCCCATTTCTTCCTTGTTTTTATGACTATACATAATTTGGTACGTTGTGTGAGTTTTAAGATTCTGGGTTTTGTTTGATTTTTATGGGTTACTTATATTTCCTTGAGGAGATGTGAAGTTCGATAGGGTGAGTAATGCTACAGGGTTATCGGAGTCACATTTGAAGGTGTTACACTTATAGTTTAATGTCTCAGTAGGATTGATTGTCTAACTGAATCGTAGTCGCTATATAATTGAAGCATTCAGAAGCTGGAAAGGAACCTCCATTGTATTTTTTGTATTGTGAATTTTAAGATTCCGGGTTGTGTTTGATTTTTCTTGGGGATCCAATTTTTCTCGGGGAGAGGTGAAATTTGGTAGGATGAGGAATTCATACAGGGAGTGTCAAACCTGTTGGTGTTATATAAACTCAGTAGGATGAATTGTCCAATGATTCCAATGGATATGTAAACTCTATCTAGATTGATGCATTCCAAAGCCGGAAGAGAGCTCCTAGCTTTTGTGATCTAATCCATGTCTTGCAGAGCCCCCTTATAGTGTGAAGGGTGGGAAACGGAAAGGAACCAAATCCCTTTACTTCTTTGTTTCTTTGGTAATTTCATGGAAAAACAAAACCAATACGGGATGAAAGGGACACCCCCCGAGCAAAGTTGGGTACACACAGCAAAACTCTAACCAGCACCAGAGCTTCTCTCAGCAGAAACGAACTACCAACTATCCAAACAACCAGTAGACTAGTGTGCTAATGACAGGAAAATACGAGAAATGTTCCATACAGAGCAAATGAGTCTATTCTCATATATTCTCTTATTATGCTTCCAGGAGCTTATGCAAGCTCTCAATTCCTTGTCAATCCTGATTATTAGATTTGCAGAGTTTAGGCTTTGGCTTTGGAACACCCTTTTATTTCAAAAATCCCTTATTTATTTGGATATATAACTAAATATATGGAAATGGTGAGAAAGGATGAGAATGAATAACAAAACAAGACGAATCTTTATTGGTTCATTTTGTTTCTAGCAAAATCTCATCACCTTTAGTGAGAGTTAGTGAATGCCACTACCCTTTCTTTTCTATCCCTTTCTTACAATTCAAAGGGCCCTGCAAATCTGGGGAATTAAATTCGCCATAGAGCCTGATACTTTATGTTTCGCTTAATATTCTTCTCCTTTTCTCCTTAACTCCTTACTGTCTTACTGAATACTAGAATTTTAATTGGATTTCTCTCCTATTTGGATTGTGCTTATGCTAGTTCTTGTACTACATGTATAATTTGTGTTTTGAAGCTTCAATTTTGTTAGTCAATACTTCTATTTCAGTTGCTTAGTAATTCATGTGATTATTTATCTTGGAATTTGAAATTGGTATCTCGGATTGCACGTTGAAGAATGTAGCAAAATGTCATACTTGGTCTGAGTTGCCTAATGCTCCTCCACCATGAATCGTTGAGTCTTTACAACCGAATTGCGTATGAAGGCATTGTGTCTAGTGCGCTTTATGATTGCGGCTTCATGTCTGTAGTTTACTCCTTTCACTTCGTTTTGATTTCTAGACAATGTAAATGAAGTGATTTACCCTATATCTTATGAGCTAAGCTAATAAATGCTGCATAAGAGAGTGGGAGGCTGGCCCTTGCCCATCTGGAGGTGCACACCCATTTAGGAATATATGCAAAGGGGTAAAGAGAGAAGTGTTTTTTAACAGTTTGGTCATGGTTTTCATATTGTTGTCTTGTTTGAATCCTATTGTTGAAATAATTTGAATCACATCACACCTTACTATGGAAAGTGCATCTGAGGTTTTGGCAAGGTTGTGAATCCCGTACTGTACCGGCTGGTACGTCCCGTTTTGGGGGAAAACTGGCAGAGACAAGGTCTGATCTGATTCCA
This sequence comes from Gaultheria prostrata, assembly GCA_036023075.1. Taxonomy (NCBI): domain Eukaryota; kingdom Viridiplantae; phylum Streptophyta; class Magnoliopsida; order Ericales; family Ericaceae; genus Gaultheria; species Gaultheria prostrata. The sequence continues at coordinate 71,746 of JAXBDA010000149.1, read as the reverse complement.
TTCCGGTCATTTTCTCAGGCTGTACCGGCGTGTTCTGGTGAGTTCCGGCTAGTACCGGGGAAAATAGAACCAAGAAGAAGACGGTGAAATCAAAAGTTAACTGCAGATCAAACGAAAGAGTTTAAAATCTCAGAAATCTAATGGAAATAGAAGGAAGAAGATACTAAAAGCTAGATCTGGGCTCCTTTCAAAACAGACTTCGATCTCACTTGATTAACTTCGATGACAGTGAGAAATGGGCGAAATGGCGTAGACAGCATAGACGGCCGTGAGAAATGGTGTAGATGGCCGTCCTTACTAAAGGAATTTACAGCGTGTGCTGCTGTTGGGGTGGAGAGAGAGACAGAGATTGGGATTTACAGATAGAGAAGGGTTTTAATTGCTATGGTTGTATACAACAGCACTACAGCTGTAAAAACAGGCTTGGGAATTGGGATCCCTTCTCTCTTCACGTTTCACAGCAAGTAAATCAAAGAGAAATTATTTGGTGCTCCATGCTCCAGGGGTCACCCACACCAACCATGCATTTGTATAATAATAATAATAATACCGCTAAATCTGAAACGGTACCCGGTACTGGCTGGTACCGGTACCGTACCAGTAGGAAAACCGGTACGCCGGTACGAGATTCAGAACCTTGGGTTTTGGACACCACTCACTTACTTTCCACAGGGGACCTAATACCTAGTTGGTTGGTCAATGCTGAGTTTTCGCCATTAGGTTATTTACATTTCGAACTGTCCATATGTAAGCACGGTGCGGTAACTTTTGTTTCCTTTGTGTTGAGTTTCTAACGAATAGCCGACTGTCCTGCCATGAATGGCGAATGCTATGACATTCACATACATTTTTTATATTGAAAAAGGTACAGTTAGGTTTGTTTAAGAAAATTGAGAATTGGTCATATTGACTTAATAAGAAGGAGCAAGCCCTCGTCTTACTATAGTGCTCTGGATTTCCAAAACATATTTATGCAGTCTTTGTTTATGCGATTTTATATGCCTGTTTTGTCGACTAGATAGAGTTGTGCTTTCTTCAGTGGCATCAGTCAGTTCCCTCCTCTTGTGTCAATGGTTAATCTGCAAAAAAATTGTTTTCTGTTATTACCATGAAACCATTAGAATTACTTGAATTTTCACCCTTGTGTATCAACTTGTTGTTCTGGTGATGTTGTGGCTGTAGAATATGTGATTGGAAATAGCTTTCTTCCAAATTATGCTTGTAGATAATAAATATTTATTGATCATGTAGGTTTCTCCACACAAGAGAGGCATAAGGAATGGACCCAAGGCTTTGAAACCTGTTCCAGTGATTGTCCGCTGCAAGTAAGGCTTTGATCCTCTTATGGTTGCTGTAGCAATTTTGGATGCATGATAAAATGTTGTAACCTGAATATTTTTTGAAACTTCTCATTGCAATAGTGTCAATGATATGGTCCGCCTTTGAAGTCACGGTGACCTTCGGTGCATGAAAAGTTGTCATTTTACGACCTCTTACCTGCTACTGGAAAGTCTTGTGGTCTTCTGAGGTTTTGGCATTAAATAATGGCATTCATGTGTAGTATAATATTAAAAACTTGTGCTTAACAAGGCCTTGGATTTTTGTAGAGGAAAAAGGAAAGAAAAATACACGACTCTCGCAAAGTGAACACACCCAGAAACATAAATCAACTCCTTTGTCCTTATTCTTTTTTCTTCTAAGGGAATACGGGAACATCCTTTTGTTACGACAAGGCCCCTAGGCCTGATGGCTACATAGCTTGTTTTCCCATAAAGAACTGGCATATAACTGGTATAGCTTTCCCCTCTGCAAGCAAGTCTTTCTTTACTTCTGATGAACCTTTGGGAGACGTTAATGCTCCTGCCATCGCTCTTGTTCTAATTTCAGCACTATGGCTTATTGTAGGCCCATCTCTTGTTTTGGCATCTCTAAGATCTTAACCAACAGACTCAAAATGGTTATCCCTCTTATCATTAGCTCCACTCTAGCTGCATTTATTTCAGGTAGATACATTTCTGGTCATATCCTTTTAGTGCCTGAGCCTGTTCACCACTATAATAGGGCTAATGTTCCCCCTCAAGCTGCTATGAAGATTGACAGAGTGAAAGCTTCTGATTCAGTTTCTTCGCAGCTAATCCTTGATATTTTAGAAGCTTTCAATCTGCCTTGTAAATTCAGACACTGGGTAGAGGCATTATCACTTCTCCTAAATTCTCTGTATCCATAAATGGTGCTCTCGAAGGTTTTTCCCCTAGTCCTTGAGGGTTGAGGCAAGGGGATCCTTTCTCCCCTTATCTCTTCATTCTAGTTATTGAATTCTTTTCCAGGATTTCGCAACACCATATTGCTGCTGGTCATGTTTCTTTCCATCCTAATTGTCAAGAGCTGGGGATCACTCACATTTGTTTTGTAATGACTTGTTCATTCTTTGCCATCCTGATGATCCATCCTTTCAGATGGTGCACAGTGCTTTGCATGAGTTTTATAACTTCTGGTCTTCAGCCTAACAGGAACAAGGGACTACTCTTGTTCCTCTGAACAAGATAAGCTTTGATCTTTGTGGTTTATTGGGATTTCTGTCAGGCTCTATTCCTGTTAGATACTGGGGGGTCCCCTTCATTTCAACTAAGCTCTTAGCCTCTGATTGTTCCCCTGTCATGTCAAGATCACAACTAGGATTACCAGCTGGACCAATAAAACTAGTATCTTTTATGCTGGGAGACTCCAGATTATTAGTTCTATTCTTTTGGACCATGCACTTCATCCTTCCCAAGTCCAGAAGCCAACACATTGAGCTTCTTCTTAGGAACTTCCTTGGGACTGGTACTGAAAAGTATAGGCACTTGAACTAAGCGAGGCCTCGGTCTTAGAAAGCTGAGTCATTGGAACAATAAGCTATGATGAGACATGTTTGGGCCATTATTTCCAAGCAACCTCTTTATGGGTTAAGTGGAGTAATGGAGTTACAAATAATTATACAAACCAGTGCCTATGGACCACAAATTCGAAGGCATCCAAATAACTCCGCCAACTTTTTGTAGCCAAATCAAATTTGAGATTAGAATGAAAACCTCTCGGTGTGGGAATGTTAAAAGTCCTTGACATCTCGTCTGCTTTGTTCAAATTGGTTTATTCGTTTCTGTATTTTCAGTTCCTAAGCTATTCTTGGCTTTCTTATTTCTGATTGATTTCTCAGTAACACAGAAAGGAAAAAAACATAGAGAATAATCAGTGTGCATAGAGTTACTCAACCACAATAACTAGGTTAATTGACAGGCATTTGTTCCTGTCATAGTGCTGAAGTATCATAAGATCTAATCATGGTTTGAAATAGTGGTAATACGTATCGGTAGGTACAGAGTCTCTATATGACCGATATTACGGGGTGAAGGAAAATCGCATATGTATTGTTGATACGTAATGGTAGTAAAAATTAGGGCAGAATCTTTGATGTGCAGTTGTGTTCTTCTCTGTATAATTACAAGAAAATCAGTAAAAAAAACATCGTTATTTAACCGCGTTAGTCATTTTGGTGGTGAATTTCAAGTTTTAAAAGTTCAGTTATGACGTTAGTCATGTTGGTGGTGAAGTTTATGCTATGTACTTTTTTATTAGTATTGTAGTAGCTAATCTGTTGTCATGTGAGACACTTTAGACGAATTGATTTGTGTGGTTTGTAATATGTGATTATAATATAGCATAATAACATGTTTTGTTATCTTCTTTTTGCCATCCAATGATGTAAGTTTAACTAAATGACATTAAATTGAGGCATTACCAATATAGAACACATAACTTCATATAATATCAATTTTAGAATTGCTCAAAGTTAAAACAAAAACATGATATATATTGGGAGTTTGTACCAAAAGTATATAAAAATAGCCAAATACCATTATAAACCACATCAAATGTCATTCTGAATATTAAAAAAAAAAACAAACTGTAGTTATCTTTGGATTTTTCCTATGTTGTATGAAATTTTAAAAAATTCATTCCTCCGGTCACCGATACCGTTATGCTACTGCTGATATGCCCCAAAATCGCGACATCGCAAACAATACCATTATGGCGAGTAATACCGATATTTGGTACTATGGATACCAATCAAAATTCCTAAGGTATTGGTTAATGAGTTTTGAAGCGCATAAGTGAATATCGATTAAGTATAATTTATATACACAAAGGGACTGAGAACTCATTTGAAGATTAGTAAATGAGAAGCAGTGTTGCGAGAGAGTTGTCACCGCATTCTATTGCCAATGTTTGGCCTATATCAAGGAGGATTAATGGAAGTCATTCATGAGATTTGCCTGTAGGAAAATGTAAATCATCTTACATTTGATGTTTTTATCCTTCTAGAGTCTGTATGAGTGAGTCAAGATCATTTCCTGGTAAATTCAGAAGAATCTTCAGTGATGGAATTATTTTTTAGCACTGCAACAAACTAGTGCTTAATTTGTGGTTTGAGTAGAAGGTGTTCTGTTCCAAAGAGTTGTACAATACTCGAGGAGGTACTGGATTGGGTGTTTGACTTTGGTAGGTCGATGACTTGTTTGGTTGGAGTTGCTTTCTGGATTGTGAAACTTATGATATAGAGGAGAATAGAAGTGTTGTGTTGAGCAAGTGTGGATGTTATTGATTGTTTTTGGAGCATTTGATATTTGCGTATACAGGTGGAGCTCTAGTCATCATCTTTAATATTTGTTTCATCATCTGCAGGGGTTGTGGCCGAGTCAAGCTTCCACACTTCTATTGTTGCAGTGGAGATCGAGGAAATACCGGTGAACCGAACAGTTCGTCCAATTGATCCATCCCATCGTTTTTTCATTCCAGGACTGTGTTCGTCGTAGAAGTCTTTTTTGTTTTTTTTTTTTTTTTTTGATCTGTTGTCATAGAACTGAATCCGCAGGTTTCATTGTAGAATTTCATTAGATCTAGACTGTACAAGGTCAAATCGTGATTTCCTATTTAGATGCTGATTTTTTTGGCCCAATTCAGTATTCAGCATTCCGAATAAGTACGTATATAATGGTGGAAGGTGCCTAACATACCTGCCCGAGTTTACTCAATATCAATAAAAAAAAAACCCACTCGGCTTAGCTCCGATCTGTCTCACATAGAGTGGAAAGGGCATGTACGATTAGTGTACACAGTGGTAAACAACGAAGGAGGCTGAGATACCTATAAAAGCTATGCGAGTCGACCTGCCGAAAGGAAAGTACAAGAATTTATATCATACATATCTCCGGAGTCCCTCTTGGAGCCACGTCTAACAACATTGGATCCGCACGAATATCCCGAGACGCGTAGGCCTTTCATCCTACAAATCCTACCCCCTCCCAACCATCCCTTTCTTCATAGTATCAATCCTAGTGGTCGTCCTCTTCCAGATCGAAATACAGAAAGAGTTCCGCAACGAGTAGGCATATATTTGATTAAGAGCTCTTAAGCGAGTTTGAACTCTAATACTATAATCTAGGGAAAGGAGAATCTGATAAGAGTCGGGTTCTGTTCCATCTCAATTGGGAAATGTGTTTTGTTTTAAATATATATAAGGTCAGTATTGGGGTTTTTTTTTTTTTTTTTTGAATTTCTGATAACAAGGGTAACCTTTATTTAAATATCTTTTTTTTCTTCGTCGGCTCTATTTATCATTCATCGTTTACATTGTTATCAGTTATCACTTTTGAATTCTTTGAATGAATATACTTTATTTTTTTATCTAAAAATTATACCGTATTTCATAGTGGACAAACCTTTTTGGGATGGACGGATTAGCTCAAATGGAAAAATTCCTTCCAAAATGCCAATTTTACCTGACAGTACATTATTGTGGAGAGACAGTGGAGTACTAAAAATTCTACTAGTTACAAACTTCATCAGTACTGCTAAAATATTGTATAACCAAAATCTACCCATGTTTACTTGACAATTACAACTACTCATCTCTTTTCTTCCTACCATTCAATTTTTTATTCTCAATAACAGAAAAGGAAATTAAAACTCCAAAATAATGAAATCTTCACCTTTTATAATAAAAGGCTTCCGAAATTAATTCCAGACTTTCCTGGTGACTGAAATTTCAATTGGGAGATTGAGCTTTTGGTACAAAATTCTTAGCAAATTCTAAAAGCTCCTCAGTATCTGGAATAACACCCTTCACTGCATCATCTGCGCAAAACCTCTCAACCCACCCCACCAGTCCCGGCATCTTTTCACGGTCGAGCAGCTTCACGCCGGCTAGCTTCTCCACTGCTTTCAGCCACCCTAAAAAGCCCCCAAGTGCTATGTCAAGGTACCCAATTCTGTCCCCACCAAAGAAACCCTTGCCCCCTTCACTGCACTTGGCAAAAACTTCTTCTAACAAGATCAGCATTCCAATGAGCTGATTTGATGCTTCCGATTTCTCTTTTTCTCCTTTTGCCACTCGAAGAGCCCTTAGGTTCGGCACACACTGCAGCCATTTGAAAAGGAATGATTGTTGAAAGGCAACTACTTATTGAAGGCTAATGAAATGAGTCACACATTATGGTTACGGGCCTAAGAAATCAATTTTTTGCAAAAAAAAACATTGTCTTTCGAAATTTGAATAACAGAACAAAATCATGGAAACATTTCTGTTCACAAATCTTCTTCAGTAATTCCTTCCTGCAAAGTTGGTCTACCATAAAATAAAATGATGTATAGTTTTTAACTAAACAAATAAACTACTTTTATGCTAATTAATGAAACGAATCGAGATCTTCAATTTCGCAAAAAGAAATTTCAAAAAATTGTGGACAAGGTATTTTATATTTAGATAAAAAAAAAGTAACATGTATTTTCGAAGTGGACTAAATTTATGGGACGGATGTTGTATGTTGCATTTCTAATGCAAAACCCAAGTTCGAAACTTCCAAAAAAATTCAAAATTTGTTCCTTAGTCGACTAAGAGCATCATCCCCAACAATGAAAAAAAAATTCTCTCTAAAAAGATTGGTAAACAGTGCACATTTATCATTTTACCTACACTTCACTCTGAACAATCCAAGAACAGTACTATCTATCTTACCTCTCTATTACTACTCCATTAAATATGGTTTCTTTTAGAGAGAGAGAGGAGAGAAGAAATAGTTAAAAAAAACGTTTGGTTAGTAAATAGTGGCTCAATAGATATGTTGAGAATTGTTGAGGTACTGTTCATCAAATAAAATGAAGAAGATTTATATTGAGGCTGTTGTGGCCTTAATTTTCATTTTTCACTATTGATCGACTACCTAAAACACCTAAGCTAACGCATTTAGTGAGGCTGTAAAGGATGCACTAATGAACTGTTTCCAATGCCGCCCAATTAACTGATAACTTTAGTCGAATTCTCTGACAGAGAATACCACATCGTACTAGAACTTTTAAGCCTTTATGTGTAGGTTCTTTCTCTGCCCTTTTAAGCATATTTTTTCCAAGTGTTCATAATGTCACGTTAATCTTTAATTCAAGAACATCACTGTAATCGAAAAAGAGCTTACCTTCTCATCAATATAGGCTGCCCAAAATTGTGCAGTAGCACGATCATAGGGATCAGAAGGCAAAATAGAAGGTCCGGACGTCCATATCTCATCGATGTACTGGACAATGACGAGGGATTCACAAATAGGTTTGCCATCATGAATGAGAACCGGTATTTTCTTGTGAATCGGGTTCAATTTCAAGAGAAGGTCGCTTTTGGAACCGAATCTCTCTAACAAGAACTCATAGTTGATCGACTTCAAGTTGAGGGCGATTTGAACCCGGTTCACAAAGGGGCTTGGACGCCCTCCTATGAGCTTTACACTGGCCATGGCCAAAAACTTGTACAGATATATAGAGATTGCAATATGTACGTGGTTCAATGAAAAGCTGTGAATTCTTTTGATCTGGAATATTGAATGAAGCTTAGGATTTTGGTTGTTGATATAGATGTACATGACTTGGGGGAGGAGAAACGGAAATATACTAGTCTAACCATTTTTTTCTTGAATAGAGAAATATATTAGTTTGACTGGAAGGAAAAGAATCCAAGGGGAACATGCATGCCTCACCCATGATGTCACAATAAAATGTAAAAGTCGTAATTTCTGTGTTTCCCTTAAATTTTTGTAAAAATTCGATGTGTACGAACATTCTGTGTGTGCAAAATGCATAAACGGTGCATCCTGACAGTTCGTGCGTATTTTCGACGGTCCGAATTAAAAAAAAAAACCCCTTTAAATCCAGACCGTCGATTCCTGAAATGAACGATCCAGATATGTTCGTGCACGTACGTACGCGTAGCACGATTGTAAATTTTGGCATTGGTATATTTCTTGTCTTTTTTGAGTTTTTATTTTCTTTTCAAGTTTAGAACAATTGAAAATGTAATACATTATGACCAATAGAAAAATTAATTGACTGAACATGAAAAAGGTTAGAGAAAAGATGTTGTGATTTTTACCGTCTTTTTTTGTCCTTTTTACATTTTTTTCGACGCTCGCTCTCTATATTTGTACTTTCAAAATCCTCACAGTGAAAGGAATGGTGACTCCTAAAAATTTGATTAAAAAATTAATAACAAATTATCAAACATAAGGAACACCAAATATAATTAATTCAGGAGGAATTTAATACTCGTTAGAATAAGACTCCGGTCCGGATTTGCATCTTCTTCACTTTTGTGTTTTTTCATTTTTCATTTTCATAATTTTAGCTAAATTTGAAAGTAAGCCTAGTGACATATTTAAGCCGAATCCATAATACACAAGCTTCAACGTGAAAATAACTAATGCGAAAAAAATTAAATACTAAGAAAAAAACAAGTCAAGTTTTGGTGTACACCAAACGCATACAGCATTGTGTGCGATCCCATCGGAGTTAAACACAAATCATCGGAGCAGCTCAATTTGTTTTAAATTTTTTTTGAAGGGTCCCCGTAAGAAATAAGCTCAGACGGATATCAGTAATTGCTTGATTAGTTCGTTAAAATTTTAGTCCCTACGATTCTGATACTGAAACTTGAACGAATGAATGAAGTTCTTACTGATATCCAACTGAGGTTATTTTTTATAATGACCTTTAAAAAATACTTTTAATAAATTAAGCGGCTCCGATCATTTGTGTAGGATCCAAAGGTAGGTCAAACACAATGCGGTGTGCATTTATTGTACACCAAATACACACAGCATTGTGTGACCCCTCGGGATTCCACAAAAATCATCGAAGCTACTCAACTGTTTTAAATTTTTTTGGAGGGTCCCTATAAGAAATAAGCTCAGACGGATATTGGTAATGGCTCGATAAGTTCAATAAAATTTGGTCCCTATGATTTAGGGATTGAAACTTGAACGAATCAATAAAGCTCTTATTGATATCTAATTGAGCTGAATTTTTCGCAGACCTTAAAAAATGTAAAGACCCGTAAATTGTAAATATTTTTCCGAAAATAAAGTTGGGGAATTATGAGGATTTGTATTAAAAGTTGGATTGTGGTTGAATGGAGTGTTATAAGTTTAATTGGGCCTTTTTGTAACACAACAATAGTTAGTACAAGAACTTGGGGGGTGATTATTTAAAAATGTGTATGTGTGGTGGATAAGAGGAGAGAGGATCTCCTCCCCCACCCCCCACCCCCTCAAGTTGGCCAGCCCCTCTCTCTCTCCATCCCTCTCCATTTTCTTCAACCTAGCTCCTTCTCAAATTACTCCCTCACACTCAAAACCCTCTTAGGTCCACACCTAAATCTGTCAATTACACGCGTTCTAAAGCTTGGGGTGCGTTGCTTTCATTCCGGGAGGTGGTGTTTTCGGTAGAACTCATTGAGGAAGGCTAGGGTTTTGCTCAACTTTGGCATTGAAGCTTTCACACCTTGAGGTAGGGAAATTTCTACCATTACTAAGTGTATTTGTGTGTTTGTTGTGGATATTGTATATACATTTGATCAATCTCTTTTGAATTGTTGAAAATCCACTTTCTAGTCTCATTGTTTTGATTAAGAGCTTAATCTTTGGTCATGGTTGATCTCCTACGTAAAATAGTTGTTAGATCATCTATTTGTAGCTTATTGTATTGATATTTGGCCTTGAAATTGCTTGATTTGAAGCCCATTGAAAACCCCTTGAACCTGTCAAAAATCTGCTCGTAATGGCCTCTGGATCGATCCACTTTTTAAGAGAGATTGATCCAAAACCTTCAATTTTGGGCCAAAGTGGATCGATCCACTTTTAAGGGTGGATTGATTTGCCAGCAAATCGAACATATGTTTTCCTTGGTTTCGGAAGTTGGTGAGTACTTGACATATCCGTACACCTCAAAACTTGTTGAAGAGCTTGTTATTAGCCTATCATTGTGTGGTTAGTGACTTCGTTGATTTCCAATATGATGCATACACCATCATACACTTGACACGCGCTAACTTAGTTGAAATCGACACAACGTGTGAACTTGAAAGACGACACGAGGTGTGGGTTGTGCGATGACACCGTAATGAGCTTAACGAAAATGGAATGAATGAATGTACACGGGGTTGTAAGATAGCCCAGAATGATACTAGGACCGTCTTATGGACATGTCGCTAGGAATCTGCCTTGGCCAAGGGGAAGATGATACGGGGTCATAAGACGCCCGAAATGATACTAGGGCTATCCTATGGCGTGTCGTTAGGAATTTCTAAAATGTGTAACTTAAATGAACCGACGACACGGCGAATTGAATGAGTTGGACACATGCTAGATGTGGGGTACGTGTCGGGTACATTTGGGTGAAAGTCCATGAATCTAAACACCCGTGAGCTAACTCTCATTTTATCTAGTTCTCATGACATCTTAAAGTATCGTTGTGTGATTTTCGTTTTCATTCTCCATCCCGCACTTGCACTTCATTGCATTAGGTTTTGGTAGATTTTTCTCTACTGGGCTAGTGAGCTCACCATAACAATTTCAGGTACCCCACATGGAGCATGACGTGGATTGCATGGGATGTGCGCATACATGTTTTGAAAGCTAGATTTGGAGGAGTTATAGTATCATCTTTGGACCGTGCCTCTTTTTTGAAGAAGATGATTTTGTAACTTCATTTGATTCATATATTTGACTTGATCAGTGTAATAACTCTAAAACTTATGTAATACTTCATGGGTTTGGGTACCTGGTAGGCTAGTTGTACTTTTGACTTTGACTTGAAAGAAATGTTGAACTTTGATCATGGACTATTTGACTATCCACGTTGATTATATATTGGATTTATGTGAGTATATATAATTTGAGGGCGTGACAAAAAAAAAAATTTAATAAATTAAGTGGCTCCAAGTTTTAAATTGTTCTTGTAAATATAGTAATATTTTAAAAAAAAATTAACGACTATATAGGTATGCTCGCTCAACTAATTGTTGTTGTAGAGTTCGCCCAACCCACCCTCAAATCCTGCGTCCATTGCTTAGTATAAGCACAAAAAACCCCATATCTTCTTATGAAAAACAACTCTCTATATATATATAACTCAGCAAGTGCTTCTTTTTCATCTTATTCATAGTAAACAATTCTTTTATTTTCCTTTTTGAAGAGGAGAAAATATAGAGCAAATTCTTAGAATGAAAACAATCTGCCACAATAAAATGCTTCCAAATTGTTGACGTTCGAAGTCATCCCCAAATAGCAACCATGCATGTTGATTGGGATTCTATGCTTTTGGTAGAGACTTCTTGGCAAATTCCAAAAGCTCCTCAGTCTCTGGAATAACACCCTTCACTGCTTCATCTGCACAAAATCTCTCAGCCCACCCTACTAACTCCGGCGTCTTTTTACCGTCAAGGAGCTTCACGCCGACGAGCCTCTCTGCCGCCTTCAACCACCCCAAGAAACCTCCAAGAGCTATATCAAGGTACCCAATTTTATCCCCACCAAAGAACCCCTTCCCCCCTTCACTGCACTTGGCAAAGACTCCTTCTAGCAAGACCAACATTTCGAAAAGCCGATTTGCTGCTGCTGCTTTCTCTGCTTCTCCTTTCGCCAATCGAAGATCCTTTAGGGATGAAAAACACTGCATCCATTTGAATTTAGATGGTTAATATTTTTGCCAATAGCTAGGGACATTGAAAATAAACAATGTGTCAGGATAGTTATTGGAGGGTGATAAAATGAATAAACTTTGAATTACTTTACATTCAAGAATTTCGCCCAAATCTAAAAAACTCGCACCTTTTCATCAATATAGGATGCCCAGAATTGTGCAGTGGAACGGTCATAGGGATCGGAAGGAAGTATAGAGGGACCGGATGTCCATATCTCATCGATGTAGTGGACAATGATAAGGGACTCACAAATAGGTTTGTCGTCGTGAACAAGAACCGGTATTTTCTTGTGAACTGGGTTTGATTCAAGGAGAAACTTGCTTTTCGAACCAAATATCTCTTCGAAGAACTCATAGTTGATCGATTTCAGGTTGAGGGCGATTTGAACCCGGTTCACAAATGGGCTCGGACGGGCTCCTATAAGTTTTACACTGGCCATTGCTAAATTAAACTTTAGCCAGCAATATGGAATTGAAGAAAATGTGGTTGAATGAAAGGATATGAATTGTTAATCTTTTGATGTGTGTTGAGACATGATGTTAGGAGTTTGGATCTATATAGATGTGTGTGCGACATGTCTTGTGGGAGGGGAAACAGAAATATAGGAGATTGGATAGGAAACAATTCAAAGGGGATGGCTCAGGAGCATAGCATATGTGCGTCACGCAAGATGTCACAACATAGGGGAAAAGTCATTTTCAAATACGGAGTACTTTGAAAATGAGACCATAAGGTTTACTTCTTCTTCAGTTTTCTCATATCGTGTAGTACTTTTATGAACAGGGGAGCATATGGAAGAGACAATCCCAACCCATTACCCGGAAGATATTACTCTCGTCCCAATTATTGGGCCTATTTTCATTTTTAGAAAATTCAAAAATTTCTCGATATCTTTTAATTTATAATATTTTTTATATTCAATATGAATCTTATTTGATAGATCTCAATTAATTTTGTTAAACAAAAATTTTGAAATCATAAAAAACATTATAGCTTATGAGATATAGACAATTTTTTAAGACGTCCAAAAAGATAAACAGGCCCAACAAATTGGGACGGATGGAGTAAATATTGGATCGGGACTAAGAGCATCAATATCAGACTTACCAATTTAGCTTTTGAGTCAAATGTAGAGAGTCAACCCCTCAAAACCCCCTAAAATCAGTCTCACCAAATCATTCATCAAATTTGTTAAACTTCTAACTTTGCTACAGTACCGCACCAATTTTGGTGCGGCACTGTTCACTCACCAAGATACTATTCATGCACTGTTCATGCACTATTCACGCACTGTTCTTTTTTTTTATTACTCCCTCCGTCCCTTAATAAGTGTAGACATTTCCATTTTGGGATGTCTCTTAATAAATGTGTGTTTTGAAAAGTTAGTGGGTACATTTTCTATTTTGCCCTTAAAAGTAGATTCCTTTTTGAAAAGTTAGTGGGTATTATTATATTGATAATGGTAAGTAGTGGAAAGTAGATGTAAAAGTTGTAAAAGTTGATGTAAGAGAAAATAAGTTGGAATTACGAGGTAACACACTTAAAAAGGGACGGAGGGAGTATTACTTTTGGGGAGTAGTAGTAGAAAGAAATAATAGTTTAATATGATGAAGTTAGAATAGAGAGTCTGATTTTGTGAATTTTTTGAAAAAGTGACTTGCTAATTTATAAAAGGTGTTTTTGAGGTTAAATTTGATGTGTTTTTTGGTGAGGCTGATAAGAATGCCCTAAATCAGCTCTGAGTATAGAGTAACTACAACATGAGTTGGGACCATCTATTTTAAAATCTTTTTCTAGTTAGATTGGTTCATCTCATAGGCCTTGTTTGGCTGGGGGATTTGGGGGTGGGTTGGAGTGGGCCCCATTTTCCCATGTTTGTTTTCTTTCTTTTTTTTGCATGTGATTTGAAATCCCCACCAAATTTTTATCCTCATCCGTACGATATATAGAATTCCATGGGGGGCGGGGGATGGGATTTCCCCATATTAGTACAAAAAAATGTTTTTCACTGACTATATCCCGTCGAACACAAACACCAGATATGGATTTTCTCCATCCATTGATATCCTGAGCAGTATCCCAAGGATTTCATATCTCACCCATATCCCAAGAAATTTCATATCTCATCCATTTGTCTCCGAGCAAACAAACGAGACCATAGAGTACTTGTGCATTCTGAGTGGAGGAGAAACCTGATGAGAGAGAACTTATGCTGCTTGCGTGCATGGATGATTCATCTCTATACCTATGATTATGCATAACAATGGATTTTATTGGATATTATTGTGAGCAAGACTATTTTAATCCTTAGTTCCCGCCCATTCAGTTGCGCGAAAAAGATGGTAAAAACTGAGATAATCAATTTTTTATCTATCCTTTTTCAGTGTTTAGTTAGGAAATAAAATTGTGGAACCCATATTTTTAACTTAATTTCTCACTTAAAAATAATCTCATGCAATATCCTGCAAAAAAGAATTGAATTTTGATTTTTCTGCAAAATTCTTTGACAACCAAACATGCACGAGAATCAGTTTGGCTTATCTGCTAGAAGTATTATAGTTCCTACAAAATATACTAAGTTTCAATTTCGTCCTTACAAAATATTAATTTTGTGTCAATTTCGTCCTTATAGTTTCAGACGAATTACAATTTTGCCCTTTCGTCAAATTAATGACGGAAAATGCTTATGTGACAAACAGAAAATGCTTAAAATACCAGAAAAATGCTTAAAATACCGGAAAAATGATTAATCTCCAAAAGCAAAATGACAAAAAATTACGAAAATTTTAAAATACCGGAAAAAAGTCATTAGGCATAAACTTTTTGTCTAATGACTTTTTTTGGAGATTAATCATTCATATCGACGAGAGAAATCAGAAAAGTATAAAAATATGGGTCGAAGTTAAACAAAAATCATATAAGACGACACTTTATATCAAAAAAAATATAGTAATTCCTCTTGTCGATAAAGTATGGGCCGAATTAGATAAAAAAAAAAATTCCAAAGGCAAAAGAATACCAAACAGCTAATTTTTTTGCTACAAAGTGTTGTCTTATAAAGTGTGCCCAAGGGGTGTTTTAATTTTTCCAACCTTGGTTGGAATCCTCTCTTTTCTCCCTCCAACTTGATGTACCCATTGTCAAGTTTTCTTCAATAAATTTTATTGCCGTTCAAAAAAACAAAGTGTCGTCTTGTGGAAACTTTTTTTAAATTCGGCCCATATTTTATATTTTTCTTATTCTTTTCGTTAATACGAATGATTAATCTCCAAAAAAAATCATTAGACAAATTTCATAAACTTTTTGTCTAATGACTTTTTTTCCGGTATTTTAAAAATTTTGTAATTTTTTGTCTTTTTTTTTAGATTAATCATTTTTTCCGGTATTATAAGCATTTTTCTGGTATTTTAAACATTTTCCGTTTGCCACTCATTTTCCGTCATTAATTTGACGGAATGGAAAATTGAAATTCGTCTGAAACTATAAAGACGAAATTGACACCAAATATTTTGTAATGACGAAATTGAAACTTAATTTATTTTATAGGACTGAAATAGTAGATAAACCTTTAATTTTTCTTTTACTTCACTCTATACATTTCTCATGCAAAGTCTGCCCACTCAGTGAGGTTTTGCCTTTCCAGGTCTGGGTCATGACATATTAGGATGCATGCATGTACATAACTTCTCCATTATTCCTGTAGGCTACAGTATTATTATTATTTTTTAAATACAAGTGTTCGGATCTTATGTACATCTCGACTAATTTTTGGGGTCCAATCTCCTTTTGAGAAAATTCCAATTAAAATTGTAGCAAAGTTCCGTATGAACTTACCCAAAAAAATTAATAGCCCCTGAAAAGTTTCAAACCGAGAATCTTAAGATGGATGATGGAGCCCTTCGGTTCCTTGACCAAAACCCTTCGGTTCTCTTACGTTTGCTAGAAATAATGGTTGACCTCAATGGGTTCAGCGGGTAGCTCACAAATACTTGGGACCTCGTTTTGCTTTGTCAATCAAATTGTCACCGAAAATTGAGACTTCGGAGAAATTTTTAGGGAAAGTGATTTTAGCGTTTTTCAAATTAATTTTTGGACTCTCAAGGAGAGTGCCCAAACTAATTTCGGCATTCACATTTTAAAGTGCCAAGATCAATTTGAAAAGTGCCAAAATTAATTTTCTTTTTTAATTAATTATTGTCATTGTCTTTGCAGTGATTTTTTCAAAAATTCTTAATTATCAGAGCTCAATGGGTTCAATTGGCTACCAAAAATCGAGTCCAGTTAAAACCTGGTCACATATATTTTGTGATCCAACATCTTAGCAAAATTTGAATTATTTGGACATTTTTTTGGTATTATCATCATTATCTTTGTAGTCATTTTTTTTCTAAATTTTTATCGGAATTTGAAATTACTTATTCTTATTGACAAATTGGATCTGAAAAAAAAAATTACGTTCAAAAAAAACTCTGAAATAACAAATTTATTTTTTTAAATAGAGTTTTCATTATTTTTATGGCCTCCATGATCATTTAATTTAGAATTTCTTTTAAATGCGATCCATATTTTTGTACTTTTTTTCTTTTTGATTAAGGAAAACGCCCCGAGGGCTAAAAACCACCAACCGGAGCCTTCAGTTGGGAAAAAAGATCCACAACTATCAGGTTATCTATACGGGGTGGGTAGGCATACTCTGGGGATATCACCCGGCTCACAAGAAAACCCAAAAAGGGTATTGAAAGTTCCACGCAGGGACCAATGATCTCACAAAACGGAGATAGACTAAAACAAGTAAACAAAAATAGGGGAAAATTTCCAGCGGAAGCCTCCTCCACACAACCAGCCACTAAAAGCCCCAACTTGCAAAACACGCAGACGTGCGACAAGACGAGTAGCGGCAGAGGCAAAGCTTTGCAGATTTCACCTCCGGTAAACCGAGCATTAGAAAGGGATTTCTCGTCGGAAACTGAACGAGGTAGACCTCCAGCACCAGCCGGAAAACCATTCTTCTATATACCTCACCACTACATCCGGCCACCATCGAAAACTACCGCGACCCACAAGCCTTGACCATCAAGCCCCAGAACGGATCTAGGCTGAGAGATTACAGACCTAACAGATTCGACGACGGAGGTACCGACGATAAAGTAAGGTGAAGGAAAGGAAATATATGGAGGGGAGAGTATAGCTCCTGGAACGCAAGAACGGAGACAAAATCCCCCCATCCCACCGCCGCCTTGGGTGTGAAACCCTAGCGGGAGGGGGAGGGAGAAGGAGGCGGCAGGATAAGAAAGAGATAGAGAGAGAAGGTCTAGGGAAGTTAAAGAGAGATTTTGCAGGGATCACCAACGCCTGTGTGCTCAACGATCACCTAGGAATTTTTTCTCGCGTTTCCCTCAATATATTTTGGGGGATTTCCCGGCCGGTACATCTTTTGTGGGCTAATTACCGCCAACTCCAGTCCCTTCTTCCAAATGCACGTGGAACTCCATGCTGCTTAATTTCCGTCTTTTCGTCTCTCTCTCTCTCCACCCCACATGGGCACAATTTTTCTCTCTCCTCAATTCCATGAACTATATGGAAGTGCATAAATCCTAGGGTACTCTATGAAAGTGTCTAAATTTAAACCTAAATTCTATGGTACCCTATGAAAGTGTCTAAACCACTAAACCCAATAATAAGAAAGTGCACCATAAATCTAAACCCTAGGGAACCCTATGAAAGTGCCTAAATCCTAGGGTATTATATGAAAGTGTCTAAATCTAAACCTTAGGGTATCCTATGAAAGTGCTTAAAATCCTAGAGTATCCTATGAAAGTGCTTAAACCATGAAAACCCTATAATAGGAAAGTGCATCCTAAACCTAAACCTTAGGGTACCCTATGAAAAGTGCCTAAAGTCTTAGAGTATCCTACGAAAGTGCCTAAACCACTAAAACCTTATAATAAGAAAGTGTACTCTAAACCTAAACCCAAAAAAGAATGATTTACCTTAATGGTAATTAAAAAAAAGTAACTTACCTTAATAGTAATTAGATATCTCTTTCCCAGATCTAGAGGTAAAAATCTCATATATTTTTGTACATAGTTCATACTCTTTGCATAAACTCTCTCATTCTCATATGAGATATGTGAGACCTATCATTCATATGCGGATCCCAAGTGCCCCACTATTTTTTCTCAAAATGAAATGAAAAACTACTAAAAATAAAAAATACATTGCACATTAATGGTTCGTTTGGGTTTTCGGAACCGGGTTTCGAAAACCCTCCCTTGTTCAGTTTTCGCGATGGTTTTCTGCCCTTTTTTTTAAGAATTTTAAAAATGGATTCTCAAAAACCCTTCGGTGTAACAATACTCACTCTGGAAAATTAGTTAGCCCAAATCCAACTTACGTAAATAAACAATAAAGACCAACGAACTACGAAGAACGCAATCAGTATTACCCTATATCCCCTCCGCCATTGAAGCTACCCGATAATCTAACAAATCTCTCTCCAATTCTCTCTCTAACGAATCAAACCCATGGCGATTTACAGGTTTCCAGTCGTGTCTCTTCTTTTGACCCTAGGGTTTCTATCAAACACCGTCCAATCACTACGATTCGATCTCCAATCAGGCCACACCAAGTGCATATCCGAAAACATCATGACCCATGCCATGACTGTTGGCAAGTACGCAATTGTCAACCCAGACGAAAGCAACCCATTGCCTGAATCTCACAAGATCACCGTTAGGGTATGTTACAACTCTCCGTTTCTTGGATTTTCTCCGCTTCCGAATTGAGTAACTTTTGGGTTTTGTTTGAATTTGAAGATTGTATGAACTTCCTTTTCTTAGCAGTCAAAAGAAGGGATTTTGTGGGGTTTTTTTGTGATTTAGTTTTTGAGAGGATTTTCATTTCGTTGAAGGCTCTAAGCTGGCAATTGGAGGAATCTTGGGTTTTATTTGAATTTGATGATTATGGGACCTTCAATTTTCTCAGCAGCCAAAAGGAGGGTTTTTGTGGGTTTTTCTTGTACTTCAGTTTATGAGAGGATTTTCATTTTGTATTAGTTTCTCGGTTGGAATTGGAAGAATTTCTTAGTTTGTATTTGGGTTTTGGCTTGTGGATATCGGTAAGATTGGAATTGTCGTTCTATTACAATTTCTTGAACTTCCACAGCGGCCAAATGGTGGAATTTGGGATGTTATTTGAATTAGTGACTTACAGACAAGAAAAATGGGAATTTTAATTCTTTTCATTTTCTCAGCAGTAAGAAGATGGGTTTTCATGGATTCCATTTTGAATGTGTGGGTTTTTGTTAGGTGACATCGGATTACGGGAATAGCTATCATTATGCAGACAATGTGCCATCTGGACAATTTGCTTTCCAGGCATCAGAGGCTGGTGACTACATGGCTTGCTTTTGGGCCGCTGATTACAAGCAGCAGGCAACGATCACAGTTGATTTTGAGTGGAAGTCTGGTGTGGCTGCTAAGGATTGGACCAATGTGGCTAAGAAAGGCTCGATCGATGTGAGTCTCTCTTTTCGTGTTTTGACATTTATAAATTCTATGAATGATTGGCAAACTGGTATACTTGGTGACAATGTGTTTTTAGTTGCACACTGGAATGGGAAGAAAGGATCTTCCTGTTGATAGGTTTTGGACTTCAATTTTGATTGTAGCTTGCTTTATTGACTTTTCATGTGGATTTAGAGGATTATTTATATGCACTCATAGTTGCATGAAAATGTGGGATCCTTTGATTGAATCTTTGAACTTCCCAAATGATGAGGGAGGCCCAGCCGAGATAGACTAATTTCGACCCTTTGGACCACAAAACGTATACAAGTGTTACGATAAATAGATTATTGATTGATTATCCTGTAGAAATTAGATTTCGAAAAAACTGTATCCATTATTTGTATTTCCTTTTGCGATTTTGTTTTTAGTAACTGGAAGAACATCACCAATTGGATCATTGTGGGGAAGAGGGAAGGCTTGCTGCACATTTGCGCTGGCAGCTAATGAGAGTATGAGACTACCTTGTAAAGGAGCACCCATCCATTGGGCCAACACTTGGTCTCTTCCTTCTTTACGACTTAATTAAACCAGTAGCAATGTGCTTAGAATGTTTCGTATGTGTTCATGAAATTCTTGACACTGCGAGGTCAGGTTCAAAATAAGCTCGTGGAGTGGTCCTCTGTAGCTGAAGAAAATGCACATGTCTCGTGCTTGTCAAGTCGAGAATCGAATTGTCCTTTACCAAATTGCGGCTCTAATCGAATAGTGAATCGCCTCGATTTGAAGGGAGCTTATTTTAAAAGATGAGTTTATAATCACATGGTCTAATTGGTAAGACTAGCTTCTGTTGCAACTTGCAACTTGCAAGAGATGTGGATTCGTGAATCCTGATGAGGCTCTTTTTAAAAGAAGAGTTAAAAGTTCAAGCATACGTTTCGAAGGTTTAGGGGTTTGGTACGTCATCGCCTCATAGGGTTCTTTTGAGTTTTAAAGGTTCTCTTTGGTAATGACATAATTTCTCTCTCTCTCTCTCTCTCTCATAGGGTTCTTTTGAGTTTTAAAGGTTCTCTTTGGTAATGACATAATCTCTCTCTCTCTCTCTCTCTCTCTCTCTCTCTCTCACACACACACACACACACCCCTCTCTTTTAACCAGCAGATATTTATTCAATTTGAGATGAAGAAAGTAACTACTTGGTAGGTTACAGAAATAAATTATGAGAGAGAGAAAGAGATGACTGAAATCATTCTTCCAAAGACTAAAAAGAGCACAAATAGCATACAATATGATTAAGCTTGATAAAAGTTGGTCAGTTGGTGAATGAAATAAAGCCGGCCTACAATTATAGCTTTAGCTTGTTACCTTGAATGAGCTTTGGTTTCTTACTTTTATAGCCATGTTTATTTCTGGGCTTGGAGGAGTTTTTTTTTTTTTTTTCACTCTTTTTTTATTCCAAAGATAACTCCACGGATTTCTCATATTAAATATCAAAATTCAAAATGCTCATGTCTCAAGGCCTCATCTCATGTGGCGTAAATCGCTTTTCTTTTCTGATAATCTGTATGACCCCTTTTTCTGCCTTATTTTTCTAATGTTGAATCAATCCAATATTTTGCAGCAATATTACCTGTCTGAAGTTTATGACTCTCTTCCGTAAATGTAATAAATGTTTGTGCAAATGTTCTTCTGCATTTTAACTGCTTATGTTTTGAATTTGTGATATTCTTTTTATACCCTCCATGTTGTTTTTTTTTTTTTTTTTCAAACTTAATTATAGAAAACAACTTTCACTATTGTGATTTGCATTAAATATTGAGGCATTAAAGGAATCTATGACCATGGTAGAGCTGAATCCAGTCTATTAGGTCCTACTACTCTTTTTTTTGGGTTGTATTTTGTTGACAAAGATGCCTGAAATCATCTAAACACTGAAGAAACTTGCTTATTATGACACATACCAACGCTTGCAGGGCCATCTCTCACCTTGTAATTTAGTTTTGTTGTTTATCCTTTGTATGGTTTCTGACAAAATTAAAATTTCATTCCGAAAGATGGCATAAAGAATGTGACATGTTAGATATTTTTGGCATTTAGAATGGGGTATAGGCTCCATTTATTAATGGCTTTTTGGCCTTTTGTTCTTGCGTTCTTTTGTGCATGGTTGGCATCCCCTTGAATGCCTTTTGAATAAAATTATTACTTATCTAAAAAAAATAAGGACTGAGACCAAGATATGAGAAATGTATAATAGACAAAACCCATTATGCACCTTTGCTTTTGCTGGTAAACTCTATAATAATCCAAGAATTGGTCAAGGGATGGGTTTAATAATCCCTGGTTCTTCGTGACTACAAAAGCAAAACCAGTCACTTTCGAACATTTACAATGAACCCATTATTCCATCAGAAGATAACCAATCACTCTCCTTCCAAATAATCACTAGTGCACAACAGAATCAACCTAGTCATCTTCCTCAATTCTCTTCCGCACTTTGAGCCCCTTGCCAAAACAATGAAGCAACTTGACAACTCTCTCAAGGAACCCTGCTTCTTAGTCCAAGAAAGAACCAAAGTTTACAGCTCTCTTGCAAATTGCAGAGGATAAGAAGTTGATTCTTTGATTCACCTTTTTTCTTACACAATGCACAAGAGAAGCTATGGAGAGATCTACCCTCCTGAATCCTTGATGCACAATATGATCGACCTAGACATCTACCTCCTCTTCCGTGCTTGAGCCCCTTGCCAAAATCATGAAGCAAGTTGGCCACTTATTGAGGAATCTGCTTCAACTTATACCAAGAAAGAAGCAAAGTCCGGGGCTCTCTTACATCCTGTCAGTGTCAAAGAAGAAGATTTTCCAAGTCACCTTTTTTTACTCATGTAACACAACTTAAAGTCAAGAGCCTTCTCCTGTTAGAGTCTATATGTCCAGAAATGGGCCACCTTGGGTTATTCCTACCACATCAGAAACTTTTCCACACTAAGGATGACTCATGCTGACCAATCAAAGCTTGTTTGAGAGGCATGACCTAAAAATACCTTGCTATCCAAAAAATCATCCACCTCTTTTTTAAGCATACACCAGAACTATTGAACTCAGATTGGGGTGTCAGATGAGGGTATGTGTTTAAGGGTCAGATTAGTCTAAAATCAGGAAGAAAATGTGACCAATTCCCCACGCCAGAAAACTAGTTCGTACAAATAGTAGCTTGTTCGCCTTGTCATTCAGAATTCCAATGTCTTATGACACGAGGACAGAACAAAATATTCATCTTCTGAAGGGGAGAGCTCCTTAAAACCACTGAACCCTGAACCAAATAGGTGGTGCTCAGAGACTACTTGTGAGCACCATAACTCAAAAGAGAGTTTTGTTCTCCAAGTTTAAATGGTAAACCCAAATTGCTAAATATGTTCTGGTTGGTAATGGTCAACTCTACATGTCGGACTCATATCCCAAGCTCTTATCGAAGTGTTAACTGTTATAAACAGTTCCTATGTGCATTTATAGAAGGTCGTGTAACATAACACCACATGACATAGATGCCTTGTGGAGAGGTCCTCACCCATTCATCAAAGGAACAACCCCTTGGGACTATTTCTCTCTCTCGCGAATGTGAACTCCACAGCCATTACCCCATTAAGCTTAATTAAGGATTTATGATCTCCTAATAACCAAAACTCTTTCTGACCTTCTCTAATTGGGGTACGAAAATCACTCTGAAGCTTCTCTTGTCAACAGTGGAAGGAATGGTGAACTAGGGTGCATAATATGTGGCTGGACTCGATAAAGTGTTTTTGATTAGTGATAAGAGTCTCCCCTTGGCGTTACCCTATGTTCTAATTGGTGACCACTGACCACGTAAGAGCTTGGCGACCACCTAAGAGCTAGGCGGCCACCCAAAGCCTAGATTTTAGGGTCTAGCCGTTGATTAGGCTCCTTGTACATCGGTTAATTGTTCTAGGGTCCAGAAGTGGGACTTATTGGGCCATTTAGTCCATGCTAAAGTTTTACAAGGTCTAAGGTCCATGAATTTTATATTTTATATTTTATAAGATTTAGGCACTTTCAAAGGGTACCCTAGGGTTTAGGTTTTAGGGTGCACTTTCCTATTATAGGGTTTTAATGTTTTAGGCACTTTCATAGGGTACCCTAGGATTTAGGCACTTTCATAGGGTACCCTAGGGTTTAGGTTTTAGGGTGCACTTTCCTATTATAGGGTTTTAGTGGTTTAGGCACTTTCATAGGGTACCCTAGGATTTTAGGCACTTTCATAGGGTACTTAGGGTTTTAGGCACTTTCATATTTCATAGGGTACAAACTTTTTTTTGATAAGGTAAAAAAAAAGAAGGACTGGATTGGTTATAAATTTGTTTGATGGATTAATGGGGTTACAAATCCTTTGCCAAGGACTTTTGAACAAGTCTCCCATTGTACATTAGTCGGAGATTAATGGGCTAGGCGGGCATTAGTTGGCTAGCAGCGACTAGTTGGCGGGTCTATTCCGTGATTTTTAAAAGTTTTAGGGTTCAACGTATAATATTAAAAATACAGGGGGTTAAGTGTTATTTTAACACACATGCTCGTGCACACACATCATGCGTCGAATATATGTGTTAAGTACTTAATTTCGTTTGATAGCTAATTTTGTATTTGACGAGTACTTTGTTACTACTTAGTACTTCCTTTTTAGTTGTTACTTTAATCTTACTAATTCTTTACTTCTTAGTCTTATTTCATTTTTTACTCAAACATTAGGGAAGGTGGGTTTTTTTTCAAAAGACAATAGAAAACCAACTAATCTCTAGGCCCCGAGTCATCCTTTACTGGTCGGCCTAGGCGCTAGGATCCTCTCTTCCGCTTAACTAGCGCCTAGCGTTTTTAGAACATTTATGTTACCTAATGCAACATAGACTTGACATGAGATTGCTCCATCAATTTCATGTTACCGGATTCCAGACGTGATGAGATTGGTCCAGAGTTATTGTGGTGGCTATGGTGAGCCATTAAAAAACTTCAAAACTATTTGAGAAATGTCAGTCCTCATTGTTAGATTCATGACGACGTTAGGCATTCCCTTCTGTGGTGGGGCATTATATGAAAGCAGTATTTCCATTAAAAAAAGTGAAAGCTGCATCAATTTGTATGTCCTTCGGAGCATAAAACGGTGTCAGTATGGCTTGTATTTAATTGTACTCGACCTAGGCATATTTCTCCTTTAGGGAGAACCTCATCCACAAGGCTAGCCCCTTTGTCTCTACATCATCAAGGATCGAAACAGTCTACAAAATTACTCCATGTGAACTTTTTCTTATGGTTACTGCTATCGTTATAATTCATTGAGCTTATGTCCTGTATTCTCCGTTACTATAATTCAATTACCCATTTTAATGCTCATTCCGTGCCAATTTTTTTTATGGATTTTAACATTTTTCTTCTATTTTTCTCCTCTTTTTCCCTTAGGCGGTAGGTTTGACTGCACCATGCTTCGTTTTAAGTCCCCTAGGTTTCCCACGTGTCGCTCTGGTTGTTTTCTTTTTCTTATATTTCATGCTGCTTCTGGATTAGTATTTCTTATATATTGAGACATAATTACTTTGTATTGCTTCTTGGTTGCTGCATAACGACTGTGGGTGTTACAGTGTCATGTTTCCCTTGAATGTTGTTCTTTGCATGGCGTGAAACTTGTAATATATAAATGAAGAACCTAATAAACAAAGTTAGGTTCTTTGTTCATCCACAATTTGTGAAACAATCAATTGCTCATGTGTTTAGTTTCTTGTTTCTATTTATGATTACGATATTCCAGGCTCAACACGACCTTGAACTGTGTTTCATTCCACATTCTAGATAGAATAACCAAAATGTTTGCTTGATTTAATGCAGTAATTGGTAGAACTAAACTTTTTGCTACATGCTTTTTTCCATTGCTACATGCTTTTTTCCACCACTAAGTGGTTGGCTCAAAGGGTTAGTACTTGGTGCCCTTGCTCAATGTTTGGGTTCAAGTCTCCATAGCCATAAGCTTATGCCGAGACATAGATGTGCTGCATATCCATTCTTATTTCAACTATGCTTTTGTCCAAGTTAGTTTACTAACTCTTCCGTTTTTTTTTTTGTTTTGTCTACCAGGCCATGGAATTAGAGCTGAAGAAATTATTTGATACAGTTACATCGATTCATGATGAGATGTATTATCTCCGTGAAAGGCAAGTAAAAATACTTTTTCTTAACCAATCCATGTCGTCGTGTCTTTTTTTGACGTTTCAAACCCGCATTTCATGCTTGTTGCAGGGAAGAAGAAATGCAGGAGCTTAACAAAAGAACCAATTCGAGAATGGCTTGGTTGAGTCTCCTTTCGCTTTTTGTTTGCTTATTGGTGGCAGGTTTGCAATTATGGCACTTGAAGACCTTTTTCGAAAAGAAGAAGCTTATATAAGTCTAGCCTCTCGGTCTTCTTTCTCAGTCTTTAGTTATGTACAATTTTCTGTCGGTGACATTTACAACAAACATTTTATGTAGAAGTATGATGATTTGAGTTACACATATTGAAACATAAGCGAAGAACGTTAAACTTGGATGCCATTTCGCCCTTGGTTTGGTTTTTCTTCTATACAGTGCTAAAAATGCCCTTAGTGTACTGAATTGCGAAAAAACGGACAAAACAGAACTGGAAATAAAGTATTGCTTCTCGCCTTCTCATGCCCCTCTAACTAGCAAAGCGTCATTCTACCGGATCTGGGGACCTTGTAGTGCCCCAAAGCACTACAGGATTGTAGTCTCCCGATCTGACCGTTCATCTATGCAATCAACGGTTCAGATATGTTTGTTAACTCTTAGCGGAAGAGTATATTCTTAGCGGTAAGAATACATCTGCGAATCCAAATCATCAATTGAGGAGATGAAAAGTTGGATCGGGGGACTACAACCCTGTAAAGCACTACAGGCTCCCCGCTTCCCATTCTACTCGAGCTCAAAAGATGAGGTAAATTGCTGCTAACTTCTCATCTTATCTTTTTTAAATTGCTTTTTAAAAATGAGGGAAATAAAGATTTTGTTGGCTTAATTCTTTCATTGCTTTTTAAAATATCGACCTTATTCAAACAGGTTATCGATTTCCGTGAAAAATTGACCACCACCTTCTGTCCTACGGTGAATAGAAACCCAAGTTCAAGGAACTGGTTTAGCTTGTCTTTCTGACCGATGACCTGCATGCATTACTGTTGTGATCTTGAGATGAGAGGGAAGGTGTTGATTCGTTGCTCGGACGCCTCATTGTCTTTTACATGGTTTCGTCAGCATAGCACACAAGCAGCAATAAGAGCAGTGGTACTTAAGGTAAGAGGAACGGAGGAGGGCCTTTGACATGTCCTGTTCCGTTCCATCCTCATTTAAGAAAAAATTGGAAAAGAAAACAGCTAGTTCAGCTCGTCATATTTAGGCTTCTAATAAGAATTGGAAAGGAATGGAGTCGCGGGGAGACGTTCTAGTAGGCCTCGGTGTGCTCTTTTTTGTCTTAAGCAAATTGGGCAACCTTCCTCATCTGCCTTTCAAAAGCTCTCGTGTGCCCGATTTCCTAACTCCCTTTCCCTATAGAAGATAGCCATCAGCCGAAAAGAAAAAGAGCAGAGGACTTCCCTTCTCTGAGGAAGCCCTTTCAGATAGAAGCTAACCGGTCGATCTTTTGGGAATGGGGGAGTTAATTCTAGTAAGAGTTCTTTCCAGCATAACTTGGCTCAAGGAATTTGCTCGTCTTGACCAAGGGGCGGGGTTCGACGTTAATTGAAGTTGACATTGAGTCGCGCACTTCCTGGAGTGGGGAGTGAATTCATGCGTACCTCAACGCAAGGATTGAATCAGCTCATCTACGTAGGCTGTGTTTGGATTGTGAATTTGTTAAGAAATTAATAGCCCGAAAAGAAAAAAACAAAGAAATCCAATAAACTTAAATAGAGTATAGCTTTGACCATTGGAACTACAGAGAATCCAAAACAAAATGAAGTTTCACAAGTCCTACCATGCATTTCAATTAAAGGGCGATGTTTGTCAAAATAAGAAAATCACAAAAATTTGAAAACCATCCAACTCAATTGTGGCTGACCTAACAAAAAACTTATACTTTCCGACCCATTGTACTTCTTCAAAGGAAAAGAATTACGGGGCAAGAAGAACGGGGGAAGGTGAAAGTCAGAACTTAATCATTCGGTTAACATCAATTTAAACTCGCCCAGAATGTACGAAAACGAAAGGACAAGGTGGTTGCAGTTCAGTCCCAATCCAATTTATACCCTTTTTGCTAATCGCAAATGCAAGTAATTGGACTAACAAATTGGTTAGGCCGAATCACTGCATCAAAGTATCATGTAAAGAAAGGGAGGAAAGAATCGTAAAAGAAATGAAGACAAACACGAGGCAAAATTACAATTTCACAATCAATACAGTAAAACTTACAGAAATCAACCTACAGTAAACCACATGCTATAAAATATAAATTTCGTCAGCAGATTCAGTTCTGCCGAGTTTGTTTTGTTAAAAAAGAAAAAAAAAAAAAAAGACGGGGGAACATTCTACAATGTGAGGAGAGAAACAATGGTGATAGTACAGACTTTCGCACGGCCAAGTTTATTACTGGTAGTACAGAACATTGCTAGGCCACGTTTATCAGCATTTGTTAATACTCGGCATGCTTCCACACTTACTGAGTTGGGCACACTCACAGCCTCATCTGAATAACAAGATGTAGGGGTTTGGGGGGTGATCATCCTAATATCTGAAAGTATGCATTGGGCACTATTGTGTCATGATGTAAAGATATGCCAAGAATGATCCGACGATATTGTTTCTTTGATCTTTTCAAGCCTCTTGAGAATTTCCAAGAAAGAAGGTCTTTGGTTCATGTCTGCAGCCCAGCATTGCTCTGTTAACCTAAAAAATTGGATAAAGAAACAGAAATTAGTATCCTAACATTCAGATAAAGATAACATTATTTTTACTTTCATTGCTTTAATTTATCTAATAAAAATAAAAAAAGTACCCTCATTTGAATCCAATGGCATTGTTAGAGAATCAAAATTACAAGCATGACAAAATCTAGACACCCCACTTTTAGTGCACAAGCGCAAAAAGGGCCGAAACATAACATTGCCCTGTACATAGAAATCATGTGAATGTGGATTTGGACTTGGAAAAATTCAAGGAACCATTACTGGGACTTTTCGTCCCGTAAATAGATACTCTTCGACAAAGTCATTTTTCTATATTTAGCTAGATTTTTTGGAGACAGACAAGGGTTTTGAACCCCGACCTTCATTTTCTTGGTCCAAGAACGTGAAACTCGCCTCCGTTCTGACGTACTTGGGGAGGACCGGTTATTGAGAGAAAAGGGGGAACCCTTCTCGGCTATGGCGAAGGCCAAGAACCGAGATGTGACCTGACAGTGCCACGACCGGCGTCACCCGAGTTTGGGTAAGGTACGCCGAAAGGGGGACCGATTGCAATACCCCGAAGAAGGGCACGATGGAGAGAGATGCCAGCCCCCTAAAGCTGATTTGACCCGGACATGGAGTTTCGCTCCAGTCAAGACTTGATTCTGCTTTGTCATTACCGTGTTAAGCAGCATGTCATGGACCCTTTTCGACCATGCCAATACCGCGACCGAGCCTCTAATGGCTCCTCCTATAGGCCTACCAAGTCGACCGGAGTGGAACTCAATGTCCAGGTCAAATCAACTCAATGTCCAGAATCATATGTTGTAATGGAACAAAGGCCACTCAGATAATTTGATCAAGCAAAGAAGTCAAATTTGATCGAGCATCAAAAATGTTGCACAAGAAGCATTGCAGGGAAGTTAAGTGTACCCTAATCGTGCCGATCCAAAAAAACAAAAAGTGTACTCATAATAGAGGCCAAGTTGACGTAAAATCAGCTAATACGGTTTCAGCGGCTAGTTAAACTCGTCAGCTCCCCAAAGCTTAAACGCTGTATTTGGATCAAGGATTTGGGTAAGGAAAAGGAAATGTAAATGCAAATGCAAAGGAGAAAGGAGAAGATCTAACCAACCCAAAGGAAAAGTAGGACAATAAAAGAAACAAGGAAAGTTGGAAACCACTGATTGCATGGTTTGCACCAGCAACAATAGTTTGGAGTCAGAAGCTGACAGGCAGAATCATGAGTCCTAGGCTGTCAAATATAGCTGCAAAGACAACATTTTCATGAGTTCACCCCTTTCGGTCCTCAGTCATCCAATTAAGGGAAACACTGAACTTCACTGAAAACGACCAATCAACCTTCTTCATCTATATGTGCCATGGGTCCTAGAGTACAAACAGGGTAGAGATTTCCATTTAAAACACATTGGGCTTCTGGTCCATACATATGGTCTAGTTAGAGATTCAAAGATGTAAGAATTGCTGTTGACTTACTCCCTCAACTCCGAAGTGTAACCCTTGACCCTGAATGCAGGCCTGCGTCCTTCTGCCACTAATTTGGCTGCTTCATAAGGTTCATAGTGCGACAATGGTGGGTCACCTTCAAGCATCTGCACCAGTTGAGCATCACCAACTTTATCTTTGGTTTATTCAGTATACACCTTTTCCGCGAATCTAAGGGAAAGCAAAATTACCTCATATAGTATCATTGCAAAAGAAAAAACATCAACCTTCTTGTCATACTTCCTATGCTTGAAAACTTCAGGGGCCATATACCGATCTATTGTTTCATCCAATGAACAGTAAGACAATCTTAGTCATGAAACTTTTTATGACATTGAAAACAAAGAAACTTTGGCGCTTACTTATATACATGTATATATAACTTACAACTTCCAGTTTCGCCGGTCATTTTGTATACATCATGAGAATTTTGCACCCTTATGAGCTTGCTTAGTCCAAAGTCACCAACTTTTAAATGGTCTGCATTTGTGTTGACTAGAAGAACATTCCTGAAATAATTGTCACATTCGACCATGACATACTGAATCAAAAACACAAAACCGAGAGAAAGAAGACATTGTAATCTCTCCATGTGCAACTAATTAAAATTTATTGATAGCTTCAAAACACTGGTGAAATGCATAAAAGTATATTTCTAGCATGTAAGAGTGATTATATTTAAACAAATCTCAAAAAACGTTTTACCCACCTCGGCTTCAGGTCTCTATGAATTATGACATTTGGCTCATTGTGAAGATATGTCATGCCTCTGACACATAAATTGAAAATTTTCCGTCAGTATGGGATTCCAACTCAGTAAGACATAGCTAGGAAGTTGACCAGAATTAGAAGACTGTCTTGCATTTGCTAATGGGAGTTGATGCTAGAAAATAACATTGAAGTACCTTGCAATGTCTAATGCAAAGTTGATAGCTGTTGATGGACTAAGTGCACCCTTCTCCTTTAGATACTGATGAAGGTCACCCTTTGAAAGTACATTCATGAATGCCATAATTTAGCATGCGAAGTTTACTTCTATGTTAAAATATAAAATCTCCTTGAAAACAAAATTGCAATCATTTACCCCCCGTAAGTACTCAGTAATTAACATTAGAGGCTTTCTTTCAGTTACAGCTCCAAGGAATTGCACAATATTAGGATGGCGAAGCTTCACTAGCAAATTCACTTCGTGCCTAAAGTCCAGACTGAATCAAAAAATCAAAGCATCAGGCATCAACTTGAAGAGAGAAATTTATTGTGTTGCAGGACATACTTAAAACTGCAGATCAACGACAATTAATTGATCTTTTGTCAAGATGGCCAGGAAGCAAAACACGTATCTGTAAAAATCGACTTTTAAAACATAATGCCAAGCATAATCTTTGGCAAATAATTATTGATGATCAAGTTCAGGTTCAAATAATATTCACCTTGGTTCAGGTTCCATTTATAACTATCAGAGGTCAACAATAAGGTACACAGACAATATTGGTTACCCAAACTAAGAGAACAAATCATCAACACAACAGATACCGAAACTCATGTAATTAAACAATTTTTTAGGTAAATCGTGTACTAAAACAATATCATTTAGAAAAACCAGAAAATTCAAACCCAATGATAAGACCTGAGGAAACAAGATTATGGACTTTACATCACCAATCTATCATCTGAAAGACTTGGAAGAATGCGTTTGACGGCTACTGGTGTTCCACGCCAATATGCTTTTAAAATCTCACCGAAAGATCCCTACAGGCATCAGCACCATCCAGTAAGAGTAGGTTATGAAGATAAAAATTAAAATTGAAGTATGCTAACAGCAACACTGACAGTCAAAGGGTAATCTCATTCAAAAAACTAAATGCTTCAAAACTTAAGGGAATACAAAACCCAACATGCATGAAGCAGTGGAAAAGATAAGGGAATACAAAACCCAACATGCATGAAGCAGTGGAAAAGATAGAAAATAGACACCATTCCAGTCCTTGAAGTTTCTCCAGAAGTTTATTTGGGAATATACTTCCCAACCTTTTAGCAGTCTCAAAGTCAACATTAACCAGATTGCCCACTTCTCTATATTTCTTATTCCCAGAGTTATGGTTGGAAGATCAGATGTTAACACAACAAAGTTGTTTGCAAAGTGTGGCTCTGTGTTGACATTTCCTCGTGACATACGCATCCATACCCATACAATATAGTATAGCAAAGGTGTTAGATTGCTTGATATACATTCTTAGGCCAATGTCCCAACAGCTTAAACTTTTGGGAGAGTTGGGAACTTAACATGGTATCAAAGCTCTGGTTGCAAGAGGTCTTGGGTTCAAGTCTCTCTGTTTGCATTTGTTTTCTGTTTGCATTATTTTTTTTTTTGGGTAATTTTCTGTTTGCATTATGTTTCTTCCATTCATATTCTGTTCTGCTCTATCTCTGAAAATTTGCATCTCCACTTGCTAGACGGAGTTGCACATGAGGGAGGGTGTTAGATAGCTTTATATACATTGTTGGGCCCACTTCCTAACAGCTTAAGCTTTTGAGAGAGTTGGTAACTTAACAAAAAGAACATTTTGGAGAGGATTGCTGTCTTAACTCCAAAATCTTGATGCTTATGCCTCAATGTATAATATAACGAAACCAGAAACATCCAGCAAAGCAAGTTAGATTACCATATGAAGGCATCTATTCGGTAAGTTGACTCCAAAACTATGCATGAATAAAGTAAAAAAAGGCTAGACCTCTTCAAAGAATTTCTTCAAATATCTGCTCTAGTTCAGACACATTCTTCCATGTTTTCTATTTTGAAAGTCATAAATGAAGGATCTTCTAGATATTTTAACTTCTTTGTCTAGGGCTACAGTCAATGTAATTCCGGTTTCAAACAACAACTATCCATATAAAACCATACCTTCCCAATTATGTTTGAATTTGAGAAGTCCAGCTCAGAAGGGTCAATCTCCCAATCACATTTATTTGGTAGAGGAGGTGGAACAGGCTTTTGTTCAAAATGGCTTCCATTTTGACCCTGCACATAACCTAAGACTTTAGAGAAACCAAAAGCATTATTCCCAAATTAAGGTAAATTAGCATCATCACAAAGTAACATTATAGCATACAATATGGATATCAATACACTTTCACGATACCAATACTCTTTTCTCGGATATCAATACACCTTAGACATATTATCCGCAGTGGTTATCATAACCTATAATTAATAAGTCAAAAAACAAAAGGAGCAGTAGAGCAGTATCTCTCCTATGTTTGCATCTAGGAATAACTTCAGTCGATGTTGATTGAACTCTGTGTACACTTCAGTCTCATAGACTTCCGAGGGTTAATCCTGTGGTTTACTTGCACCCCACTTTACAAATAGAGAAAGTAATCTAATGTGCCATAGAACATCACGTGATTTCTATTTGACACATTCTAAGAATCTAAATGTCTTTATGGCTGATGCTGCTGTACCTGTCATTTAGAGAACTAAAATTACCTCCTGTAATATCTACAAAACCAAGGACACAAAATATCTGCTAATTGTTTAATAATCCCAACCACACTGTCTACTCAAACTCACTAATCTGTTCCAAATTCAAGGCA
Source organism: Gaultheria prostrata (assembly GCA_036023075.1). Lineage (NCBI taxonomy): Eukaryota > Viridiplantae > Streptophyta > Magnoliopsida > Ericales > Ericaceae > Gaultheria > Gaultheria prostrata. The sequence goes on along the minus strand of JAXBDA010000149.1, from coordinate 38,158 downwards.
GACCCCCCAAGTCTCCAAAAGCCCTGAGTTCTCACCAGTACCACACCCGTCCAGTCAACAGCTATATCGATCATCTCAATAATAGAAAGGGGCAGAATGAATAAAACCATGCATAGACTTACAACTTTAATACGTGTGCTCATACATGAAGAAGAAGAACAATCATCAGACCAAACTCTAGAAACACAATACATGCACTACATGACAAAGCATAACGTTAATGGATGCTCAAACTCTTTCACAAATGATAGCAATGTAAAGAAAACTGAGCATAGCATTGAACTTACGTAGGACAGACCACCATGAGATTTTAACAAATCAATCATAGCATCTTTTTTAGCTCCTTCTGCATCAGCTAGAGGCTGTCATGAGCAAATACAGAGTTCAGAAAGCAAAGTCAGCAGTGTAATTTAAGTAACAAAGAGGGATGAGACTATAGCGGGAATATGCATAAGACAGGTAGAAACAGTCAAAAATCGCAATGTTAATGTAAAAGGCTGAGCTGAAAATCCAAAGTTGATACTAAAATCTTAATAAGCTTAGAATGTTATTCATGCAACAAAACCGAAAAATGGTAACTAAGGCAGGTAAGCCAGACAACGTACGTGCTTCTCTTTTCATATGCAAAGAAACAGAAGAAAAAAAAAAAAGTCGGAAGATGTTTCAGGCAGTTGGAAACCTCTAGTACCAGCACTTATACCATATGATCAAACTGGGGTAAAGGTAAACCATGCATCACTTGCTAGCCTATGGAGACATTATAAACATAAAAAAAGAGTTTCTTAGAGATTATGGTAGTCTATTTCATTGTTTCCGAATTTCATGGATTAGTTGAAAATAAGCTAAACCAAAACATTGCAGGTTCCAACTATGTAAAACGACCAACCTTAGCTCCATAAAGGATTTCATGTTGAGTTCACAGACCACTACCATTCCCAAGAGCCCGACAAAGCCGATACAAGGCGCCTGTTTTTCTAATTAATGTTCATATTTGGCATTTCTGCAACTACTATATGGACTAACTTACCAGGAATCACCGTTTTGTTCCCCAACACAGTTATTATAGCCACGTAATTCTCAGCTAGGGCCTCTTAACAAGGGAAGAATAGTAAAATGGTGGGTTTTCAAGGGCCTAGGGGCAACCTGCATAATAACCTATTAGAGTAGCTCTTCCAATAAGTGATTACCAGTGCTTAAAAAAGCACTACACCTGTAGGCATGGCAGCTCCACAGATAAAGGGAATGGTGTCAATTGATACAACTAGATTGTCAAAAAGACGTGGAAAATTATGTCTGTGAGTGCATGTATGCTAGTGCAGAGTAATTGTTCCATCATCTTGGGCCACCGCCACGTGGTGCCCAAGGCCAACACCCTTATCCAACACACGTTCTTGTGGGACCCAGTACCGTTTTGTTATGAATTACCATATTTTTACACTCTCTACTGAGCGGTCAAGGGTCAAATATTACTGAAGACAAAATTTGATTATTTATTCCCCACATAATTGTCATTCATTGTTAATTTATTTCTTTTCCCTATGGCGCTATCAATTTGGTTATAACCCTGTATTAGGCTTGATTTAGTGTCATTGCGGACTTCACGTGGTTGATCTCATGTCCATTATACAAACACAATCACTCCTTGAATGTAATTTCCTACAAATTTACACGAAGAAAGAAAACAAAGTTATCATTTATAGAAGCATACAACAGCCAGTTAGCTCTGAATTACTAAGAACCAGATCTTCTGCAATGAAGAAGACACCAACACATCTCAATAGGTGTCCACATATAGAGCCGTCACACTAGTTAATCCAAGAATACAGTCCCACATTTACAAATACATTTATACCAGGCCACAGACTTGTTATACATATGTCTCTCTCCCAAGTGCTACTACAAAATAGAAATGTTCAAGTTTATTTGTCTACGTGACAAACCAATCTTGTATGAACTTCTGCTCAATTGAAACTTTACGAACTTCAACAAAAATGTTCAAGTTTATTTCTCATACGTGATAAACCAATCTTGAATGAACTTTTGATCAACCTTAGTTTGAAACTTCACGAAATTCAATAAAAATGTTCAAACTTCAATAAAAACGTTCAAGTTCATTTGTCATACTTGACAAACCAATCTTGAACGAACTTTTAACGAGCAGACCCAAGCTCCAAACTCGAGTAGCTTGGCTCGTTTAGCAGCCTAGGTGCTATTGAGCCCCGCTAGTAGACTATGCATTACCGTGTGTGCGCGTGTCTATGCATTACCGTGTTCTTCCAACGATCTTGGGCGTTGACATCAGCTCCAAACTCCACCAAACACTTGGCGATATCGATCCACCCGTGGAGCGCCGCCACGTGGAGCGGAGTCCGACTGTCGTAATCCATAGCGTGCACCAACGATCCATCCTCCTCCAACAACCGCCTCACCGCTACGGCGTCGTTCTGGTGGGCAAGCCACAGTATCATCGACGTCCTGCTAACCCTATTCTTCTCCTTCTTCTTCTCCGCTCCGCCGCCGCTGGCCGAATGCCCCGAGCTCCCTTCGCTGCCGCTCATTGCGGACCCACAGTACTCCCCACTACTACAAGCAATTTGATCGAACGGATGGGATCTGATGAATTGATTTCGTTCCTGTGTTTAGATTCAGGGGATCAGAGAGTTCTTGGTTTCAGTGAAATGGGCGTTATTCAGTTTCAACTGAATTTGATTCTGACCTCTCTCTCTCCTCTCTATCTCTCTCTTTCTTGTTTCCTTTTCTTTGCGGATTTTAATGGCACAACTTTCCAACTGTTAAATGGACATCAGTTAATTTCGTCAACCGTGAAAGTCTGCTTGATAAATGCATATACCACTTTCACACACGAAATGATTATTGTGGGAAAAGGTCAAGCATAGCACCAGCGCGATTGTGACTTGTTCGAGCTTGATTTAAAATTTCGGAGTTCACGTATTTATCATATGATATGAGGTGTCTCAAAAAACTTTTTAACACATAACACAACTCAAACTCTTGTAATTTGGATTTATTTTTTTTCCCCTTGCGTATGTGACATTAACGGGTTGTTCAAGCTTTGCTTAAAAGCTAAATAAGATTCAAAAATGTTTTTTTGATTTTGATCATGACACGTTCATTGTTTGAATGGATTTCGAATGAGCTTATAATGAGTTTTCATATGTATGGAGCTTCAATAGCTTCATCCGTTGAACGATGCTAACCGAATTAGGGTGCTTAATTACTGCTATAGTTCGCAATTGATGTGTCCAAATGCATGATTGCTAGTGAATTCGCACACGTGCTGTGAATCCAATATTAAATTCACCACGGATTCAATCACTTAATCTGAGTTATTTTTGACTCATGGAAAAATTCAAATCCGTTATTTTCTCTCCTAATCTTTTCGAAAATAAAAAGTAAAAAATTACTTTATGTAATTTCCAATAGCAGGCGGACTATTTTTTATTCCCATGCCACCAGCCACAAGCAATAATTAGTGATTTATTGACCAAGTCCCAAAAAGATTACCAAATTAAGTTAGGACACTACTAAAGAACTGCCATGGGTCATCTTGGAGCAAATTATTTAGTGCAATATGGTGTGAACTGTGAATGGTGTAATATACCTCTAAAAATATATTCCACATTTTGCCTGGAAAAGTAACGACGTGTTGTTATTTTCCAACCCACCTGTGCCTTTCACCGTTGACTTGGATGAAGATGGAGATAAGTTAATTTTAAGTATCCCTCATTTGCGAAAAATTATGTGATGCCCCGTTGTGCCTCAGGCCCATTAATTTCCACGTACCATTTGGCATGTAAATCCCACCACAATATGTGGTCGAAAAGGAGTTTGGGCCATTACGTGGCGATGCATACCTCAAGAACACTAAATAATCTCTCCTAGTTGGCTAACGGTAGCTGGGGAAATTACGGATCTCATGTGATTATTCTTCATGTAATTTTTCCAAATTTGAATAGTTACAATCCATATTGTTTTTTTACCCGATTACATTATTGATGTTAAAAAATTGATTAATCGGACATTAGTGAATACTTGATCGAATCATATTTTTATTGATACCCTTTTCATACAGATACCAAATCTCGAGATCTGGTCGGCTAGTTTTTTAAGGAGTATTAATGATATACACATGGGAAGCTACACTAGGCTTTTAGAGGGTCGAAACTGAGCCCTCTAGCGGAAAAAAATGCACAAAATATTTACATGTAATTTGATATTTCTCCCATATTATATGCACTGGATCATTCGAAACAACCAAGCTAAATGAAAACTTGATAAATTTGTGAGCAACAAATGTTAAGACTTAAAATTTTAACAAATGTAAATATATTTATTTAATATTGGATTTTGTATGCTAAATATTTAGTACATATTTTCTCTCACCGTTAGACTTAAAATCATGTCGCCGCCCCTAGTTAAACACATCAAGAATTACAACAAAAATAATGCGACACGTCTGAATGGTCAAATGTGGATCTCAGAATTGTGAAATCCTCATTCGAAAGCATCTTTGATTAGGATAGCCGACATTTCACGAGATTGCGTGGGAAAAAAACAGCTGGTAATTAATGAGGGCCTTATCCAGAAAAATAGTATATAAATAGAAAGGCGGCTATCACAAGTTGGCCAGAGTTTCCTTGTGATTGAAGTTAAAGGTATATGTCGAGTGATGGTCATGCATTTGTCTTGCTTTTCGTTTGAGCTAGGTCGGTTCTGAATTTTTCCGGTGTTATCATTACATTAATAGAATACAGTAATCCACTAATTACGTCTATATGACACATGGAATCACATTTCCTATCAATATATTGGTAACACGTCACATGATAATTAAAATGTAGTATCCCAATGTGGTCATCAAAGTGTTGGTGTTTCAATGATGCAATGTTCTCGTTTAATGCTTATTCTATGTTCCTATAGTTTAAATTTAACGGGACCCGCTATTCTACTCCAGGGTGTAGTGCGGCGCGGTACGCTTTATTGCGATCACCTCATCTTCAGCCAAACCGTTTAATTCGTAGAATTTGCCAAATACTGAAGCAATCCTAAAAGTCAAATTCATCAGACATTGATAATCACATGATTAAGATCCTCTTACAATTCATTTTTTAAAACTATACTGACCAATGACCGTCTATCTCTCATAACAAATGTTGGCTAACCAATGGGCTATCTACTCAACGAACTCTACATACTGAACAGTTTGGATCACAATTGTGTGATCTCGGTAAAGCATTTATGATGTACGCTACATCCCCATTATGCATTAGCGCACTATGAGACCCCTTGTCCCTAATTTCGGCAAACTTTTGGGAGCCGACCGTCTTGTTCACACGCCTAGCTAACCTCAGGTACGTGCCTACGTTTGAGGAATGAGTTTTGTTTTGGTACGAAGTAACATATACTTGTAAAACAAGCAATGAGTTTTGTTTTGGTGAGGGAACGTACGTAAAGAGGAAGTTTCAGATTTTGAGGGCTATGCCTTTTTTATGAAAGTCAAACACTCCACAAGTGGGGCTTGTTCTCGATGTTCTGAAGATTGGAAAAAATAAGAGAAAACTACTATACAAGGCGTGCCGGCTCATTATTTTTGGAGGCTTGAAATGAAAATGTTAGATGAGGTCCTCCATATATTTTGTATATAATAAAAAAAATTCAATATAGTCTTCATAAAAAATCATTATAAAATATTTACTATTGCACAAATTTAAACATATAGTAATCCAAAAATAAATTACAATTACAATATTTCTAAATCGATCATTTGAACATTACTTTTCTAGCATTTTTAGGCTTTTAGCTGCAAATGTACTAATTAAGTTTGCATTACATAGGAGGCTTACATATTTGGGGGGGGGGGGGGGGGGGGTCATTTTTTACATTTTTTGGGAACCCAAAGCGGTGGTTTCATTGACTTATGCCAAGAGCCGGTCTCGAGTCAAGGGATAGAAGCAAAAAGTAATATCGTATGAAAATCAGAAAATGGATGGGATTCTATATTCCATATGATTGGTTCTACCATTTTGGATAGAGTTCCAAAAAATATTTCAACAAAACAACACTTGAGAAAGGTGTAAATGGTATTTTTGACTTTTTGTCTGCATTGTGAAGGTGGTTGTTGTCTAAATTGTATTCTATGAAAGGGTATTTTGACTGTTAAAAATATCAAAAAATATCATTTAGAAGAAAAATACCACCATTGGTATTTTATGAGAAATAACAAGTGTTTTGACGTTATTTTAAAAATGAAATATTAGCATGAACTGGCCCAAAATAACACTTGGGAGTATTGATGGTGTTATTAAGATTTCTTCTAAAAAACAAAAAAAAAAATGGAGATAATATTTTCTAGCATAGAATGAGAAAGGTGGAATAAAATCTCAGCTTTGAATGAGATAACAGCGGAGCCAAATGCATGCACGCCGAAATTTTATACGACGGGGCCAAATGCATACTATAAAGTTTGAAAAAGATAAAATATATACTAATTAAGCAAGATTTTGAAGTGGTCAAACTATGGAATTTATTCTAAATATATTTACATAAAACATTAAGATTATTCTAAAGTATATGTAGGGGTGTTGTGTCCCTTGCCCTCACCCATGTTCCTAATCTTTATATAATTAAAATGGAAGTTTCCTTCTTCTAGCTTCTTCTTCTTGTTATCGAAACTATTTTTTTTTTTTTGAATAAAGCCAAACCACGAAAACTTGATGCAAAACTAACAAATGTTAATAAATTTTTTTTTGAATAAAGACAACCAAAAAACCAATTTTTTGCTTTTTAGCCAAACCAGGCCTAAAACCATGCAGCCCCATGGCACCACGGTCTCAATTTTTCTTCCTCTAATCTGGGTTAGGGGCTTTCTTACTCTAATTCTCGGTTAGGGGCTACTTGGTTAGAGCATCTCCAATGACCAGTTATTTCTCTTGTGAGCTACTATCTGGCAAGTCGTCCAAAAAAACAAGACCTTGGGCTATTGTCAACTGTTCAGCCAAAAAAATTGGCTTTACAATGTCGAATCAAATTTGACTCGAGAAATGTCAAAATAATGTATTGTCACATCAACATTCGCGTGTTGCGATGGCTATGCTTAAAATCTCTGAGAATGCTCCTAGTAATCCAATGGCCGTGCTTAGATAAGGCCGAAAAACTAGCTCTGACACCACGGGATCAATTTTGTCAGAATTTAGCAAAATGATACAAGGCCTTTTCTTTCACCATTTTCACACAATTGCGCTGAGCATCAGTAAAACATTGGGATTGGCCCTCCCTAAGAGAATGAACATGTGTATTGTATAAGATATCCTTCTTCAAATGTTAAAAGAAGTTTGATTCAACTTTTCTTAACTGACCTTGTAACTGTCAAGTGGTAAGAGATAATACACCAGTGAAAAATCATTTGGTATTGACTATACATTCTCAGAAAATCTTTTCCACCAATGCGATCGGCTTCAGTTTAAGTCCTCCTTGTCCTCAAGGGACCGCTTACGAGCCCTCAAGTTAAAATTGAGGTTTTCAGGTTCTGGTGGAGTCCTCCCTCTGCGAAACAGAACTGCTAGAGCCCCCATTCTCCGGCAAAGATCAAATACCTATGGAGAAAGTAAGAGAATTAGAAAGCATGTGTAATGAGGGAGATGTGAAGGTTGCAGCATTTCTCACCGATGAGGCTTCTATCTCTGCAACACCTTCACAACCTTGACCTCCTCCCTCCAGTAAGTCGCAGTAGTTGGCGGCTTCTTTCTCGTCTTCAAACACCTGCAGCAAAATTATTGGTTTTTCCAATAAATAAAAAAAAATACAGCTATGATATGAGGGCACCGAATTTCAAGCATTCAGATTGGAATACAAATGTATTCGCATTTCCACATCATATAGTACCAGAGTGCTTCCATGTTTCTGTATTCGAAACTTGATCAATATCGAAATAAACACATGTTGTGCAAACAGACCAGCTATTTATACTGATAAACAACCCGTTCAAGTAATTTCATGTACAGTGCAGAAAAAGTAGTATTTTCTAACAAAAAAAGAAGTGGTATCTACATTCTGCACCATTGCTAATGCCAAACAATCATCTGTGTCCAATTAAGATATGCAATACGTCAATGATTCACTATATGCAGCTTCAAAGTTTCATAGGTTTACATCATTGGATGTGGTTTAACATAAATTTTCGTTCATTTTCCGAGACTGTAATTTACCCTTAGACCTAGCTATCTAATTGGTTCTTAACAAGTTCACCAATTTCCACCATGCCAAGAATATTATTTTGTCACCAAGCCATCTAACAAATAAGGCCAGTAGGAGCCCTCCACAAAGAATGACAGTAAAGATCTGAAGTTGTCACTCCTTAAACTTATCCTTAAGCCTCAGATCGATTTATTGCTCCAATATCTCTGATAGGTGATAATTAGGTACGATCAAATGCAGTGCATATAGCAGGAAGAGTCCCCTAAACCAATTGAACATTCCCCAAGTGCACTAAAAACTCTTCGGAGCTTAATCCAACCTCCTACAAAATATCTGGACTTTGGTTTGATGAATTCAAAACCAACTACGGACTCATTCATGAATGGAAACCCATATTACAGATCTTGTTTTCCTTTTGTACCATAATTCAGTCAAGGCTCATTCCATAGGATGATCTTACGACCTTGCCCCAGATATTCAACTTCAAAAAATCATCCAAACAGAACTTGTAACATAACACATGAAAGATTAAACCAAGACCAACGTAGAACTTACTAGCACTCCCTCTCTGACATCCTCAACAAGCATCTGGTTTTCCGCTTTAGAAAACAATAATCCAAGCTCTCTTTCAACTTCACTGCCATGAAAAATATTTTCTGTGATGGGCTACTAGTAACAGTAACAGCTATGCAATAAAAGATGAGTAAAACCATGACAGACCTGCGATTTGTTCGGGTTTTCATTGTGCATAACTGGTTTTTCCTGTGGGTCAGTACATATACAGGCTTCGAAGTTTCTCTCCATGGGTTGGTCTCCAAAACTGAAAAAGATGAAAAAAGGACAAGAAATTGTAAGGCCTTTTGGAATTTTGATCAGCACCTTTTGGATGAAAAATGAACATGACATCATAAATTGATGAGCACCTCACAGCTATAATAGATGCTGCGACAGAGAGAAAAATAGAGATGCAATATTGCAAGAGACTGGACGAAGCATTTTAAACATGAAGGACTGGGAGACAGGTGTAGATTGATATAGAGATGCATTGTGACATAATTGGAAATCTTACGATGCAGATACCCCCTAAAAAGTTGTCATAATATGGAGTTATGCCATTAATGCGAGCTTTAGGTGTACTCATAGATTGTCATAAATGGAACTCGTTTACATGAGATCATAAACAGAGAGGATACAACTCCGTTGAAATTTTGGATGCAAGGAAAGTGGCACTGAATTTCAAAAAAGTTCAACTACAGCCACCAAATATACAAAAAAGAATCTGAAAAATCTTCAAACTCCATCGCATATAAGAGAAACAACTTCATGAGTGCAGACACATAGCAAATTCCATTTATAAAACTTGCAAAACGATTTAGTTTTATTTGGCTATGCAAAATCAATTTTTGGGTTGTAGTCTCTTCCTTGGTTACTAGGCTAAAGGGAACCGTCTGCAAGAGGCACATATAATTTATTCTCCTTCTAATATTTAGGGTTTCCTATTTGCTAAAACCATTGATATATAAGGCACGATTGTAACCACTGCCAACTAATACACAATTACTGCTGCTACTGTCCAGAACATTATCCTTTGGCATGCTTTAGAGGTTTAAACTTCTCCCTGTGATGTTTATACCCAAGCTCCGCATATCTTTACAAATAGGGGTTTGACTGACATGTCTCTTATACAGGAAACCAATATTAAAGGTGTCACCTTCTTAATTGTACCGAATTGTTTTATTCTCGAGTAAATAAATGCAAAATTACGAAAACTTGAAAAAACAACCCCCAATAAGGAACTAGTTCCCAAGGTTTTGCAGCCGTCTTTGTTGTTAAAAGTCTAAATCAGATCTACTTTATGCCAATAAGGAATGATGCTTTGAGTATTAAAAACACAACAAAATATAGGCAACAATTGACAACAAGAAAAGTTAATGTATCTGGAAGGACTCAAGTTCAATTTCAACAATTTGCAAATATCCCATTGCTTGAGGGATTCGCTTTGATCGCAATTGATCATGTATGCATGGTTTGCAGAATCACGTAGATCTTCTTGTGTTTTTGTTTGCATTGTCCAATCACTCTCAGTACAAAAATCAACACTCTCAAGCCTCAGATGGCTTTGATTGGACGCTGAAATTATCAACTAATACAACCATTCACCACCACACACCACAATGTATCAAATGGGAAAGAAGCAAACAATAGGCCCCCAATCTAAATGCAATACGCTGTGTTTGTTTGTACTTACAAGGTAGATTTTTAGATTGTGATTAACATGTTTGGTGCAGTTTGTAAATGCTTAGTTTAAAACTCAAACTACTCAGTGAATAAGTTGTAGAACACCAACAGCACATAATTCCAATGGTCAAAAACCTATGATACGGGATACCTACATACGATTTGTATCATCCCTTCGAAAAACAAGACACATCCCACCCTTTTCTTTAGATATTGAAATCCCACGATACAATTATACATCCTACTGTATACACATGTACCCCGATTTGGTACGTATCGTAAGTACAATTAATTATCAATAGGCAATCTAGCTGCAATAACCACAACCGAACTAGTAATAAATTAATTTGTATTACCATCATAGCTGCTGCTCTCAACCGTCTGCTGGAGACTCCTCCGCATGTCGTAAGCGCGTGACGACACTCTCTCCACGAACTCATTGGACGTCCCAGGTATTCCCCCCTCCATTCGAAGAGCCCTCTCCACTTCCTCCTCCTCGCTCTCGTACTCCTCATCTCCATTATCTGCGCCGTCGTTTTCGTCACCTGCTTTGGATTTGCAGGAGAAATACACGAATTTTCTTCCAGAAGATGGTTCAGGAGGGGAATGGGAAATGGGGAGGAGAGAGGGAAGAATACGGCGGGGGATTATTGGGGCTGCAGGTGGTGAGACGGAGAACCGTCGCCGGCGGTGGTGGTGGCGAAGGTGGTTAATCGGGGGGAGAACGATCGAAGGCGAAATCGATGAGAGAGAATCCATCGTGTTTTACCAATATACAACTAATGAGCTGTACGTTGTACAATTACAACAAATTAGTTATACACACGTTAGTGTGTGTATCACTGCGTGAAGGACTGCGTAATTGAAGAACTGAACCGAGAGAGAGAGAGAGAGAGAGAGAGAGAGAGAGAATCTCGTAGAATCTCAAAACGAGTCAAACACGGAGCCTCACAAATTACATTTTTTTTTCTAATTTTTGGAAATTTCTAATTTCCCATTTTTTCTGGTTGAGGATTTTTTTTTTTATTGTCATTGATAGGAAGAGGAGCACCTTATTTTGATTGGTCTTGTTTGTTTATTTTTCTTCCTCTCTGGGCATAGCTAAAAAAAATTTCTTCCCATTGGGCAAGTATTCGTTTTGACAGCAGCGGAGCGACGTGCGGTGGTGGCAGCAGGTAAGATCCCGCCGGCGGTGAAAGTTGGATGCAGATCTTGCTTCTCTGGAACCCGGTCTTGAATGTCTTTGAATTGATCGTTGCGTTTTTTTTTTCTTTTTTGAACTGATATTGATCGTTGCGTTGTTGTTCTTCGATTTTGGTTGTATGTTATATTCGTTCTTTGCTTTCCGATGTACCAAAAAAAAAACAGGGATTGCTTGCTTATTTATAACCTTCTATAGCCTTGGCATATTATACCACAAAATTTAAGTTAAACCATTGGCAGTATATGTTGATGTCAAAAAATGACACGTCTCCCTCTTTATGTAAAGCTGTTTGATTTGCATTAAAAAGAAAAGATGAATTTAATTCATTTTGGTCCAAACTTTGAATTGTACTTAAAATGGCACCGGACCGGTGCAACAACATTACTACTCCCTCCGTCCGGATTTGTTGGTCCATTTTGGGGATTCCAACTTTTTTTCCATTACTTTTTTTTCACTACTTATTGTGTACTTTTTCCTTACTTTACTCATTAACTTTTGAAAATGGAGAAACATTTTCGGACTTGAAAAAATATGTTTGTGGACCAACAAATCCGGACGGAGGGAGTATATTTTTTAGTAGTAGTTTTTAAATATTATAACAAGTTAGAAAATGGGTTTAATAATGTAATTGGGCACAAACTGACGAACTTGCTATCAAAAGCGAGGTGAGTACATGCGGCAAAGTGAAGCCTCTTTCCATCGCCAAAGATAAAAGCCAGCTTGGATTGCTCAAGGTTCTGCAACGATGCTAATACTAATACCGCGCCCAATTTGCTGGTGAAAATTTACAAATTGGACATGAGAAATCAATAATTGTTCATCTTCCATGTGATCGCATGTTCGAATCTCACAGAGGCCAAATATTCCAAACCTTAGCGTCATTGGATGGTTAACTTCAGGACCCGGGATTTTGCCAAGATATGCACAAGCTAGCCAGAGATGCCATTATAAGAATTTGCTGGTGAAAAGAAATTTCTCTTGGCAGGTGGTGAAAACTCAGAAGAACCGGCTCACATTCTCATCTTGGAATCTCACCACAAGAATTACTTATAGGAGTAATAGATTGAAAAGAAGACCTGCTGCTGTCTCTTGGGCTGTTACTATCTGTACGGTGCTCACTTTTCACGAGTGAGAACGTGAGTGCAAGAATGCCAAATATATTTTTAATGGAAACTCAACCTCCGTAAATAAAAGTTGACCACGAAAAAGACAGAAATTTCAGTGCCACAGAGAGTGAAATATAGTATACTCAAGTAAGAACTTTGCATACATGGCCCTGTCTCAAAATCAGTGTCTCGGTTGCACGATGTGTTTCATTCAGAATCTAAGAATACCATAAATTTAAGTAAATAAAGACGGAGAAATAGAAGCACTTCGGACAGAACGATCCCCCGTCCCGTTTTGACTAAAGCAATCACCGTCCATCCAGATTCAGAGTTATCTCAGATAAGTACGGAATGGCGCAAATTCCCTTTGAACACAGACACATTCAATATCAAATTGAACTGAAACAAATCTAATATCCCCCACTTCAAACTCTTTTGAAACCTAGCCCACACCATACCAACAAATGGGAGTCATCAACAATCCACCTTCACTTTTCCCATGGTTTCACAGCAAGTAGAATTTAAAGCCACAAGCTTAACCACATAAATTCTTGAGAAATGTCTACTATCCATGAAACAGTGGTTTATAAGTTCATCAAAGATAAATCAGTTACTTCGAAAAGTACATCAAAGATGAATCAATTCAAAGAAGTAAATTGGCTCCATCCCCCGAAAAACAAAGTACAAATGCTTCCATTAAGCAGATTAAAAATGTCGCACAAAACAACCAAATCATAGAAATGGCAGCTGTAAGTTTGAACCTTATGCCATTATTTTTGCAGATCTAATGTAAAGGCTATCCACGACCTTACCAATATTTGAGATAGTCTCCAGAGTTGCAGGGTAGATAGCATCCGTCTTGGGATCATCAAAGATGATCAGGCATCCAGCACCTTGATCTAAGGTCCCAGCAAACTTCTTATCAAGGATCATCTGAGACAGCTTCTTCTCCACATGGTCCACCGGCAGTTCAATCAGCTCAGCAATATGCGCAATCTCCACCCTAGAAAACGGCTCAATCAGCCTGCAAAGGTTCTGCTCCAGCAGAGTATCATAAAGGGACGACAGGTGGCGGTGCACAATTGGGTCCTCCTCCAGCTGCGCCTTGAAATCCCTAAGCGCGGTCTCGAACAGCCTCAGAGACCGTTGCGCATGGGCGTGGGCCACTGCCTTCATTGCATCAACTTCCGGGCCCTGGTACTGCAAACCCACTTTCGTGGAGGATAATATCCCTGCCACATCATCAGCTTGACTCACCATGATTTTGCACAATAACATATATTTGAGACTGTATATGGCCCTAGGATCTGCAAGAGCATTAAAAGCTTCGAACGCTTCATAGAAATAGCTGTAAGCAGTTTTATAGTCCTTTTCTTCTGCATGAAGAATTCCGCTCTGTAAATCTATTGTTCCCTGCTGATCTGGCGGCACGTAAATAGCATTGGCTGCAGTTCTAGCAGCAGTTAGAGATGCCTTGGCTTTAGGAAGGTTTCTCAGAGAGAAATGGAGCTTACTCTCCAATAATTCTATGTCCACAAGGAGTAACTTGTCATCCAATCTTCTCACTTCCTTGATTAAGCTAGAGAGAAGGGCTAGTGCCTCTGAATACTCCTTGCTCTCCATCAAAAGAGAGGCAAGCCTCGCTTCCACTCTCTGACGGAGGAACGTCCTCTTTTCTGTGCGGGTCCATTGCACCATCTCTTTGCAAAGAGAGATCTGGAGATCGGATGTGTTGGGTATCTTTGCTACCGCATCAATTATGCTTCGGACGATTTTGGCGGTTTTTGCCTTGGGGATCAAGGAAAAGAAAGGCCTTAGTTTGGTCAGGAGGCTTCTAAGTTCCTCCGCCCTGTTCTCTTCTCTGAGAAGGTCTGAGAGATTCGAGATGGCCTTTTCTTTATTCCGCAGTGCGTCAGGAGAATCAGAAGGATTCTCAAGTATGCGATATAGGATGGAGATCGCCTCTGATGGTTTTTTCGCTTCTTGAGCCTGATCTAGTGATTCAGTGGTTGCTGGGAGGTATGAAGAAGACATGGTCAATGCCTCAAGATTCCTGAAAATCTGAAACAAGTGAACAACTAGGTATGGTATAAGATAAATAAGTATAAGACAAATAACTTGCGTCACAAACTAACACAAATAACAGAGAGTTATCTTGTAAAAGATGCAAAAGTCAGATGATTGTTACAGTTCCCACTTTCAACCAAAAATGGAAGACATTCACTGGTATTCTTCGACAGAGACGAATTCCCATAAGAATTAATACAAGGTGAGATAAAATATCCTATCAGAAAAAAGTGGATGCAATATCTTCTCTAAACCCTTTTAATGATACAAAATTCAGGAGCAACTCTTACTAGCACGATATCCCAATGGATCCCAATTTTGCATTCAATGTTAAGCAAATTGAGGCCAATCTTGAAAGAATCATACCGTTCTTGTACGGAATACAATGCTACACTTTCATAATTCTCAAAGAAAAGAATCATATTGGAGAACATAAAGAATACACCAGGTTCACACAAGATTCCACCACAACTTTTTCCAGCCTTCCTCAAACATTTCAAAAAGCATCCTATGTCTTGGCATCAATATTATTACAGATGTACTAGTTATGAAAACTGATGCACCTATATATAAATATTGATACTCGAATGCTACATCTATTAATATGTAGATGCATCTACAGACAATCCCATGTACATATATAAACCAAATCAAACCAAGCCTTATGCCCAATCAATTAGGGTCGGCTACATGAATCCTTTTTTTCCCATTGATTTCCATTGAGCTAATCGCATGTACATATATAGAGATAGATAAATAGATAACTAATGAGAGAGTGAGAAAGACAGAAAAGAAAGCTTCAACTTAGAAGAGAGGCTAGAGTCGAGATAGAGGAAGAAACCAAAGCTTCAATGAGAGGGAAAGAGGCCATAGTCAACCAAGAGAGACCGAAGCTAAACGATCAATCATTTAAAGCTGCATATCTAGCTAGTGTCCCATGCATGTCCTATGGGTGTCCTTCATGTGCCCCCGCTTGTCCCAGTTGTGGCCCTCCCATGTCCCATCTCAGAGAATAATTAAATTCATGGACATGCCATGTGGTGTGCCTCAGTACAATTTTGGTGTGTTCCTGGTGTGCCCGACGACGCACTGACGCAGGTGCAGCGACTTCCTAGTAGTAATGTTATAAAAATCGGAAACCAGACCGGCCAGTTTGACTAGTTGGACAGCCGGCCGGTCCTTGCTCCAATCTGGATTAACCAAAAAACCATTAATATCTCAAAACTGCCTATTTCGTAAAGACAACTTGATCCAAATAGTTGAACCAGTAAAACATCCACCCAATCCCCTTTCTGGTTCGCTCAACCGTCTGATTTTCAAAACATTGCCTCGGTGCTTCATAGGCAAGCAGTGTTTCTCCACTATCAAACAGTGGCACAGGGATTCAACACATCCCATTTGCTTACCCTTGTCACTTTAGTGGAAACACTGAACCTAACCAAATCCATGAAACACTGGGATAGGCTAGCGTTGTTTCTTTACGATCAAATAAGTGTCGCTTTTTCAAATATAGTCAAAAGTGAGAGATTCCAATGCCTAGTTTAGTACCTTGGGTACAAGTATTCAACTCAGTCCATTGGCTTACCCTTTTCATTTCCGTGAACATAAATGAACTTGTGAAGGGATGTTATAAGCACATCAACATTGAATCTAACCAATGGCGACTCCAGGAATTGTGACCAGTGGTGTCATTCAATAATTTTATCGCATCACATTTACAGTATCCACCATATTTCTCTAATGGAATTAACAAGTTAAATTACACTCTCGGATCATAAATACAAGGCTAATTAATAGGTTAAACATACTATTTGTACAAAAGAAATGCGACAGATGAACTTTTATACTCCAATAGACTAGATAAAAACCACTTCAACTTTGTGGCTATTCAGCTGTCAATTTTTGTTAATTAAGGGTCTAGCTAACCTCTGCCTGGCTATTCCTCTGTCAATTTTTGGTAATATGAATCTAATGACAAATGAGTTTGGATTTTAATACACATCTCACAGATACTGGCACGGATATTAATACACTTTTCTCGGATATCGATACTTTTTTATATATTATCCTCATCCCAAAGGACAGAGTTTAGTATTTTCCATTTCTTAATGATGATAAATCATCGGAGAAATTTTTCATAAGTTTGATTAACAGAATAAAGAGAAGAGGGACGGAGGGACGGAGGGACGGAGGGAATTCTTCCCAAGTGCGGTAGCATTTCTATCACATATCCAAGCAGTTTGAGGTGGATGCATTACAGCCCTTTAGACTTGTCCAGTACTTCTATGGGTTCAAACTTCAAAGACATATTTTCAGTGGTGACGTGTCGGTAGAAAATGTTCAGAATGAGAAAATTTATAAGCGGTGAAATATGAGAATTTGCAAGTCAGTCCACTAGTATAAAGGTGGTGTCGCCACTGAATCTAACCAAGTCCATGTCTGGGCATAATCCTCCTTCCAAAACACATACGCAATACAACAAAAATAGCAAAACAGAAATTGGCAGTGGAGAAGATTCAGATGAAGATCCGAAAAAACCCCTTTGCTGCACTTCAATAAATGCACAGCAATACAGCATAAAACCACATTTCAATACACTCATGCACACTTGAATGCAACTAGACAGGTTTGGACTTCTTGTGGCTACTGTACCCAATGCGAAAGGCTTATTCAGGGCGTGTAAATGATCGATCGAAAAGTCAATATTGGAAAACCACTTGTAATGGTTCTTTAAGCGGCAACACTTATAACTAAAACAAGGGTTAGCTTAAAGTGCCATGAGGACAGCATTCTCCCACTGCTTAAAGAATCGTAACCAATGTTCTAAGAGTCACTAGACGAGATTCGAGCAGAAGACAGTCACCAAGCGCCGAGGTCGACTAGTCGAGGACCAATCGAGACTAGAAATTAGTAGGTTTTTCTATGTATTTCTTTAAAATCTCCCCCTCCTCCAAAGTTTGAGTAAGAAATTGACATAAACCTAGGATGAAAAGAACTGAAGCTAAAGTTTCAACTCGCTCTCAGTTAATGTGCCCAAAAAATATAGGGCTCGTCAACCCACCAACCAAGAAATCAATCAGGGAATGAATCAGGGATAAAGACTGTGAATCAGAAGGCATATCAGCAGAAAGCGAAATTTACAAATATATAGAACCCAACCCACACAAACACCCTTAATTCACACTCCCCTAGTAAAGACTACTTCCACAATCCATCAAACAAAAACAAAGCTATAATTCGAAAGCAGACTCGTCAAAGCCTTGAAAAACACATAAACGAAGTTGAAGATCACACACACACACAGGTACCTGAAGTAATCGTCGCCAGAGCCAGCGATTGGTGCCGGAGCTCTTAAGGTTTCTTCGATCTAAAGTCTTGGGGGAGGGGTTCTGATTCTGATCGATTTGCAATTTAGGCTGATAAATACTCATCCATAGCTTCTCCGGTTTCACAGGGTAGACCTCACAAATTTATAATACTACACATTTACCCCCAGAAAGCTTGACAATTAAGGTTTAGGCCCAATTCTCCGTCATTACATTCTGGTACTTTGTTTCCACACGGATACAGAAAAAAAAAAAATACTGTACCAATCATTCCAGCGAAATTAATGACTTATTCTTCCTATTTTGGAGTATTTTTTTTCATCTTTTCTCTACATATTTCTTAGATCATCACATAATTTTTTTGAATTAATCATTACTCTCGATGAGAATGGTACAAAAAATTAAAAATACGACAAAAAAATCACTAAAGATGAAAAAAGTTTGAAATTGCTGGTATTTTTGTTTAATGTCATCTTATATGAAATTTTTTCAACTTTGGTCTTACTTCTTTTATAAATTAATCATGAGGTTTGTATGGGCAAGAGCGGATCTACCCAAGGGCTACGGTGGGCTATAGCCTAGGTGAGGTCTAGAAAAACGGAAAAAAAAAAATTATATGTGAAATTTTAGTCCAATAAATTCCATCTCGGCTCAAATGTCGGTGCTTATCGGAAATTCAGGCCAATATCAGGCGAGATGGGGGTACCGATGATTCTGGCCGATATCGATTTGACACGCCCAAATCTAAACTAGAGAGAGAGAGAAGAGAAGGAGAGGAAGAAACCCACGCAATTGAGTGACACCTGTTCTGTCGTGAGAGAAAGGGAGAGAGAGAGAGAGAGGCTCCGATGGTCGGCAGAAATCTACGCAGCTGGGAGGGAAGGAAACCAAGCAGAGAAGGGTGATAAAATGATAAACAATGGAGGAGGGTAAAGTAGTAGAAAGAGAGGGGGTTAAAGACAAGTTCCTGAAACTCCCTCCCCTCATAGGGAGAAAGAGTAGCACGTGGTTGGATTTGGGGGAGTGGGAGTCAAAGCTAGGTGGCACAATGCTAATTAATTTTGTATTTCTTCTAGTCTTCTATGGATTTTAGTACAGTACTCAGTAAATTTGGTATGCAAATATGTATTTGTTGTCCACAGATAGGTTTTTTATGATGAATTTAATGATATAGGGAAAATTTTAAATTTATCTATGTATAAACAGGTAGTATCGAAAAATTCGAATTGGTATCCCGTAGTGGCCGATACTGGTACCGTACCGTACCAGTAGGAAAACTGATACCCAAGCCGGTACAAGATTCTGAACCTTGCCTTAGTTAGCCCAGGGTAGATTAGGTTCCTGGATCCGCCCTTGTGTATGGGTCACTGGTACACTAACGAGAGTTACGAGACCGATTCACCTTCCAGATTAATTTCATGACACTCCAATTGACAAGCAAACACAACGGTTTCTAAAACTGCCAAAGTTTCACCAAAATAAGCTCAGCCATTAATTGTTGGATAAACCTCCCATAAACACACTCATGCTGCACTACAGGCATGAGCCGTTGATCTCAGTAATCAACGGCTCGGATTTCATTTCGGATCTCACGCCGGGTGCGTTCGGTCCCTGTAAATTCGACCCTGATTTACCAATTATTATGTTGCGCATGACCTAGCCTACGCTTGGAGCGACACTCTCTACGACACAATCTAGGGTAGCAAGCAAATGCCTTGCCGACGCATGCCAATTTACGTGCTAGGAGGGAAGACGATAGTTGTATTGTCTACAAGGAGGATGTAGAATTTGTGATACACAACATTAGAGATTACAGGTTTGCCAAGGAGGCCTTTAATTGCGGCCATATTCGACAAGTATGAGATGTGTCGGGTCTTACACTTTGGAGTGGGTCTATCATATTTCTGCACTGTCTCACTCACTCAGATGAGCAGGCGGCAACAAAGTTGATTTTGTTGGTATCTCTGAAATCATAGGAACTAAGTGTGGAAGGATAATAATCAGAGGAATCCTTGTGAGATACCTACATCGTGAAAATGATTAGTCAACACCCTTAATAGTTCATGTTCGTCGTATAGCGGTAGCTTGGCATATCCCTTTATTCTATATATTCGACCACCCATCTGAAAAACAACATATTCTGTATATTATAAGTGTATAAAAGCAACAAAAAAAAAACGATGTAATACAAACTACCCACCGCAACCCTTGTAGGATCCTTATTGCCGTCATATTTGTAATCATTTTCACAATGTAGGTATCTCACAAGGATTCCTCTGATTATTATCCTTCCACACTTGATACCTGTGATTCCAGAGATGCCAACAAAATCAACTTTGTTGCCGCCTGCTCATGTAAGTGAAAGGTGCAAAAATATGCCGCATGCTCATCTGAGTGAGTGAGACGGTGCAAAAATATGATAGACCCATTCCAAAGCATTAGACCCGACACATCTCAGTACTTGTCGGATATGGCTGCATTTAAAGGCCTCTTTGGCACACCTGCAATCTCTAATGTTGTGTATCACAAATTCTACATCCTCCTTGCAGACAATACAACTATCGTCTTCCCTAATCTTCCTAGCACCTAAATTGGCATGCGCCGACAAAGCATTTGCTTGCGACCCTAGATTGTGTCGTAGAGAGTGTCACTCCAAGTGTAGGGCTAGGTCATGTGCAGCATAATAACTGGTAAATCCAGGTCAAATCCACAGGGACCGAACGCACCTGGCGTGAGAATTGTCTTGGGAGTGTAGGTTTTCGGCCTTGAAGCAGCCAACTTATGATTGTGGTTTGATTGTGAGATTCAAGGTTCTGAATATCGTATCGGCTCGAGTACCGGTTTTCCTATTGGTACGGTACGATACCGGTACCAGTCGATATCGGGTACCGTACCGGATTTACCGCAACTCTATATATATTGTAATTTTTTCCCGTAGTTGATGAGAATTACCATACAACATGTCAATGAAGTTCCTATTTTTAAAATTTTTTGCACCCTTAGATTTTGATTCACAAAATCAACGTCTGTGATTTGTTCTGCCAGAGACAGCTGTAAACAACTAAAAATTTTGAGAATCAAAGTTGTGTCAGTTTGTTCTCGAAAGTCTAAATGGAGTTATTCTTCCCTCTCTCTCCTCCGAAGTGCTCTCTCTCTAAGTAAAAGATCTGGAGAAAAAGAAAAAGAACAGCCACATGGTTGACGACTGTCGATCCTCTCTCTTGCGATGTCTCTTTTTCTCTCGGGCGAGTTGACTCACATCACTAGTTTCTCAGTTGGAGGTGTTGCTGGAGAAATCAGAGTTGCCGGAGACATTAAAGACGCTGTCGGCGGTAATTTTGTGGACGAAAAACTCAATCATCGCCTCAGACAGTGCAAAAGGCAAGATCTGCAAAATACCGGACGGTATTCTTGTTTTCGCCGATATGGCCGGTATTTACCGGTACGGCCGATACCCGACCGGTAACGGCCGATATTGAGCACGGTACGGTATTAGAGGTGTTTGGTACCGTTTTTTGGCCAAACCGGTACGTATCGGCCAGTACGGCACGGTATTCACAACCTTGGTGAGATTCACTTAACTTCATGAATGACTTGGAAAGACTGAATTTAAGACAAGGCTAAATCTAGGGAATCATAGCTACCATGACTTAGGCTAATTCGTTCCTCTCTTGATAACCAGCTCGGGACATCGTCAAATGATCCCGAACGGAGGATTTAGAAATTAAAACCATTTTAATCAAAAGAGTGTTTAATCAAAGATTAGGATTCTTGTGCCATTTAACAAACATTTACGTTGATATCGCCTAAAGTATCACATGTACCGAGGATAATCATGCCTCAGCGACGTAAGATCAAAGAGATTAACAAACCTAAATTTTAATACATAAAGATGAACCTGATTCTTTGGAAAACAAGAAGTGTTTGCTTTTTAACGAGATCAACAAATCCAACCTAAGTCATGGAGTGTTAATCATCCCATGACCGAGCCTTTAACGACTACTCAACCAAAGAAATGAAATTCATGACTTGAAATTTGAAGGAAATAAAAGACATGATATGCATGAAAATAAACTTGATTTATATAACAACATAACAATTACAAGACTTATTCATGAAAGGAAAATCAACGGAATATAAAACTCACAAGTGTTCTTGAAAAGAGAGAGAGCTTAAAGCTATGGAGGAAATGACTTAAAGTAGTACAAGGCTAGGAAGAAGATGAAGATTCAGATAAAGAAAGGGAGGAGAGGTGAGATATATACACAAAATCCCATCCACTCTCCTGAAAATCCTAAAAGCAACAAAATATCCAAAAAGTTACATAATATCCAAAATGTTACATAATAGGAAAGCGAAATAGAGTAGCCCAAAAATAGCCCGGAACCAATTTGGATCGATCCAAAGTAGAGTTGGATTGGATCGATCCAAAACCCCTTTAGTCAGGCATATTTTTTATCCAACTTCGCGGGCACGCTCTGGCTTCGTCCAAACTCAGAATGTGGCGATTCTTGAACCGTTGGAAAGTTCCATGAGTCTACTTTCAAACCCAATTGACCTCATCTTCATGGACTTTGTATCTTGAGAGAAATGAGCATTTTTCTATCAGTGTGTCGGATTTCCTCGAAGCTCAAAGCTCCAGATTTCTTGTTCCTTTGTTTCGGGCCTTCCTTGAACCTTCCGAAGCTCCTTGAATCCTTCATTTATGGACTTGGGGAGGATTCCTCTTGGCCTTAGCATGCTTGGGTACCTACGGGTACTTCCGGATAAAACCGGGGATTATTTGGAGCTTAAGGATACGCCTTTTGCTCCATTTTACCTAAAACTTGGAAAAACACACCAATTGCGCAATATCAAACAATTCAAAGTATTTAAATGTGAAAGTGTGTGCAAAATGAGAGAGATAAGCCCCGGATATGTACAACTTTTGGAGCTTATCAGCATTGGCACACGCTCGCCAAACAAAAACCTTCACCTTACTGGATATATGTGGCCACTACAACTACATGTAGTAGGAACGTGTACAACCAACATCCACATTACTTCGTAAACAAAGTTTCATAAGAGAAGTTAGTTTGTACTTTGTATAGCATTGCTTGTTTAGAATCGAGTTCTATTATCAACAATATATGAGTAAAAAACATAAGAATCATGTAACTTGGACTAATGTAGTAAAGCTTTCTTTGCCATGAGCTAAAACTTGTGCGGCAAAGAAAAATGAAAAGATAGTCGACAGAGTTCATAAATCCAATAAACAACTCATATATCTTTGTTTTTTGAAAAAGAAACAACTCATTTATCTAAATAAGGCCTTTTCAGCCAGCTTCAGGCCTCTACTGATGCCACTTTATCATATCCATCTCACAGGTAAGGGAACCATAACAGCATCCAAACTCTTTCCTAGTCGTAACCTGCTTAGCAAGAGAAAAAATAAACGCACACTAAGTAACTTCAAAGGATTTGCTAAAAAAGAAAGATGGGTCTACCATCATCAATAAAACCCAGGAGCATATATAATGCAAAAATGCATACAGCAGAATAATTGACACAAGTAGAAGTCAATGAGAAATTTCTCAGCTACGACAGGTGGCCAAAAACAAATGCGTGCATCCGCTGTACTTTCTTGTTTCCTGTACCCTCCATCATAAGACTAGCCTAGTCTAGTCTGATTTGCAAACATTCCAATGGCGCCACGATTTACACACGTGGATGCCAGTCAAAGGATCACTTGTATTTTCGTATATTTTCCGTAAAAACATGAAGAAAAAGGGTAAGTGTAATGTCAGAATTTGTACTGGGCTTTGTTTGTGAATAAAAAAAAACAAAGATTTGATTCAATTCTTCCATGATCTTTAAATGAAAGCTGCTGAGATATTTTTAGTGATGGGAGTTATGTAGGTGAAGGATTTTCGGAGTGTAAGAGATGGGCTGTGAAATTTAGATTACTAATGGCTAGAGTGGAGGTCTGTGGATCTAGGAGAAGGTTTAGTGGGGTTAAGGGTTTAGGGCCATGATTTGGTCAAGGATTAGGGCTATAGGGCTCGAAGGTCCCCGGCCGCTCTGGGAGCGCGTAGCGAGTTTAAGACCTTGGAGCTCGTTCGTTAGCAACAAATCAAACTCCCTCTGCTCTACCAACTTAATGTATGAAACCCAAATTAAAGATTAAAGACCATAAGAGAAGTACCACTTCATAAGCAAAAGTAGACCTATGCTGCCTCAAAAGACTCAAGCTCCATGACGTCCTCGTGCAATGAAGTGTAGACCTTGGCATGGAAGATTTTAAGGTCACCAGCCTCGAGGGTGAAATAGTACAAGCAGCCACTGACAACTTGGCTGTTCACCTTGACGATTCTGAGAAGCTGCAAATCTGAACCAGCTTTTCTGTTGTGCTCACTAACAGCAAATTCAGCACGCTTCCACATTTTGGTACCAACATCCGTAGATCCCTTGAATTTTTTGATGTTCGGACAAAAATCTTCGTCTTCATCATCGTCAATGTCAGACTCGCTCTCCGAAGAGTACACTTCGGAATCGCTTGGGACATCAAAACCCTAGTTATATTCAAACAGAAAAACACAATCCAATTGATGCAGTTACCACATAATTAAAAAAATAAATAGGAAAACTTGTGTGTGAGAGAGATGAGAAAAGTGTGTATGTGGTCCAACAGACTGCAAAACAAAGATTACATTGCTAGCTGAAACCATCTCAAGGAAACGCCGAACCCTTTTACAATGTTTCCAAGGCATTGTTGGACATTCCTCAGAAGTTGCATTCGTGTCTGGGCCTTCATCCTCCTCACATTCTACCAGGAAAAACTCCTCAGAAGTTGCTTTCGTGTCTGGGCCTCCATCCTCCTCACATTCTACCATGGAAAATTCCTCAGAAGTTGCTTTCGTGTCTGGGCCTTCATTCTCCTCACATTCTACCGGGAAAAACTTTTGCCTTTTACCAGGAGAGCCAACCAGATTAGATGGTCTACTGACATCATAACTAGCCGCCCCAATGACAGGAGAGGATTGAAAAGAGGTCATGGTGGATGGCCACTCACAGCTGCAATCCCTAATTTTGAAGAACAAGAGGTAAAATGTATGTAGTAGCAGGAAAGAATGAGTGTGGCATTGGAGACAAAGCTATAGAAGACAATCAGATAAAAGAGACAGGGAAACAATAACAGCACAATTATCCGGACAGGGAAATAATTTCAGCCAAAAAACGAAACTGATAGATCAGCTCAGCTCAGCATCTAACAACTGCATATAGAAAAGACTATCAAATCAAATACTCCAGATTATAGCAAAATAGCATATTCATGGAAAAAGTACAAATCAAACAGATTAAAGAATCCCTGCTAGAATCTTATCCAGCCCAACATATGGTATCCCAAAATAGAGCACGTAAGTAAGCAATAATACTCAGCAAACAACTCAGACCATATCAGGTATGAAGAAATCAGAGAAAATCTCTAACGGAGAAGCGCACACTTAAAAAATTTCAAGACCAAACGAATGTTTAATTGTGATGGGACTAACAGAATATGAGTCCGATCAAAAAAGAGGAGCAAACGATGGGGCTTCTAATGGCACAAAAATTGAAATTCAAGTCACAGGAGTTAAATACATCAGATCAGAGGAGGGGAGAAAAGAATCAAAGAGAATAGATCGAACGAGTTTTTGCGAATGCATACATACCTTGCCGCGAAAAGAGGTATAGACAAATATGTAGTACTCCATACCATTTATAGGGCTCCCACCGCCCGAAGAGATTTTTTTGTGCGGACCGGGCACCAGACTACTGATGCACAAGCGACAATCTTAGCCGTCCAAAAAGAAAAATGAGTGAAAGAGTAAAGAGAGTGAGAGAAATCTGAACTTTTAGACGGTCGAGATTGCCGCTCAACATCATGGGGCGTATCCACTCAGCACCCAAAAAATTTTCCATGTACTTTGAACAATTTGCAGAGATACCCCTTGACTTCATTTTTATAAGTGCTTACACCGCTTGTACTATCCACTAAAGTGCAATTGTTAGCAATTAATTCTGTTAAGATGAACGAAAAAAAGTGAATGGCTGGGAACTTTCCTTCCAAAACGACTTCCATAATTCTTATTGCGGGTTTTCCGTTAGATAAAATGAGGTGATTTTATCACCTTTTCACCTCATTTGATAAAATGAGTCTGCTGTAGAAGAGGGAAGGACAGAAGAGGAAATTACGGCTTTGCCCCCAGATTCATTTGAAATATTCATTTTTATTATATATGGCGGGGCCCCTTAAAGAAAAGGAAGGGCAAAATGGTAAACGATGCATTGAGTGGTGATTTAATCACACTTGGATTTTATCTAATGAGAAATAGAGTGATTTTATCAAGTGTGTGATTTTATAGGATTTCCCATAAAATCTAACAGAAAACTCGGCATTAGATAATCTTGGAAGCCATTTAAAAGGCTTATGAATCTCCATTAGCCAAAAACCAAAGTATCAAAACTAATTAACAATGCCAAAACTGAAAAATGAGTTAAGTAGAACTATGCATATATATATATATATATATATATATATGCGGACCTCCTCTCCGTTCAATATGTTTAAAACATGTTTTTAAGGGTCCCGCGAGGAATAAAAAAAATGACAGAGGAGGGCTATAATCCGAGCAATTTTTCAAAAAAATGTATACAACACAAATTATGTGTTATATACAGTTTTCAAGCCTGCTCTGTTTAGTTTCGAGTGACTGTGACTCTTAAAGCTTCCAGTAGACTTGAAGAATTGCCAAGATACTGTCATGATATGCCTCAGCCTTATTGTCAACGTTTTCGTAATTCATTGCGCACCTAGGCCCATTACAAAAAAACATATTATTAGTGAACACATTAGAGCATCCCAACAAAGCCTCAGCAAATCTTGAGACAAAAATATTAGTGAATAGTGATTTACCTACTCATGTCTTTTTCAACACTCCAATAATATCATCTATATTACCTATCCACTATTAAAATACTATTTTTTTCTTTTTAAAATAGTATTTTAAAAAAGGGAGTAGTATTATTTGGGGTTAATAATCTACTTGCCCCTTCAACTATCGGAAAAATGTTTATTTCCCCCTCCAACTATCAATTACATTTACTTGCCCCTTCAACTATGAAAAAGTTAGTCACTTGGTAGAATCCATCCAAAACCCACGTTAATTAACGAAGAAAGTAGGGAAAAAACCCTAACGATCTTAATTTGCTGCCAATTGAAGGGTAAAATAGACTTTTCCACCCAAACCCACTCAATCCTGGGATTTGGGGTTGCTGCTGTGCAGCCCCATGCACAGCAGCAACCCCTTGTTCCCCAATCCTGTATTTTGGGATAAATTGGCAGCCCTAATTTCAACTCCTCAAAGAGAGACAGAGACTCCTCAACCAGGTCGATCAAAGAGAGACAGAGTGACCCATTGATCTGCTTGTGACTGGATTGGCGACTCTGGATTGTGGGGAGATGGCATGGATATTTGCGTTGAGTAAAATAGGAAGGGAAGCAATTTCTTTTTCATTAAAATCTTTTCGTGGGTGGTGGTGGATCTAAACTCTAAAGTAACAGAATAAATTAAAGATGCGGGTTTCAAATTTTATGCCCAGGTAATGATCTCTCTTATTCCTTACTGATGAGCGTCCAGCCGTCCATCATCCCCAAGTTCAAATTCATCCAGAAACAGTTGAAGGATGAAGGGTTCGATAGAAAGATAATGTCTCAATCCTGAAGGTTTTGACTATGTCTCAGACTCTCAACTCTTACCGTTTCCCAACATTCTGCTAATCACAAATTCCTACCGCAGAACAAGATTATCTAAAGTAATGAGATAAACCGTAAGCCTTATGTTGCACAAGCCACCATAGGTACTAATTTGCCTCATAAAATAGCAATTGTACAATATCATTTTCTGCAGTTTTTATACTTTACTGTATAATGCATGCATTTGGAGAGAGAGAGAGACGAACAAAGGAGTGGGAGGATGGGGATATTGTGATTTTGGGGGAGAAGATGGGAATATATACATATATTGGTAGTGGATAGACATAAATACCCTTGGGGTTATGTTGTCCATCCATCAATTGGATGGAAATTGGCTAATTGGATTAACTGGGTAAAAATTAGATAGTCAGAGGGGGAAGTAAAGTCATTCGGTAGTTGGAGAGGGAAGTAACTAAAAATTGAATAGTTTGAGGGGTAAGTAGATTATTAATCTAGTACAAATAACGTTTACATAGTTATGGGTCTAACTTGTACTTTAAAGTATATTTTTAAATGTACTTTAATATACACATTTAAATGTACTTTAACGTGCAATAATACTTTAAAAGTGTACTTTAACGTATAAGTGGAACCCAACAGGTGTACTTTTTTGAACTCTTAACGGGTGCACCCGTTAGCAAGACCCTTCTTAATTTTATCTAGACCCATGATATTAGTATTCTCAAACAAGCCAACTACACGTTCCGTCTAGATTTTCTGTGTCAGGTAGAGAACCAACGGCTCATTTACCAAATAGATAAGGTTTACGGTATAAGGAAGAAGGGGTAATAAGAGGTAGATATGGTATGAGTGGTGACCCAAAGTCGTCACTACATTCCGTAGGGCAAATACATATTACCGGTGAGTTTAAATAACCTGATATATCATATTACAATGCTATAAAAAACAAGGACCACATAGGGCAAATACATGATCCTCGTCTTCCTCAGTTTTAATAAGCTTGTGTATAAGATTTCAATGCTATAAAAACAAAAACCGAAGACCAGAGAGAGATAGAGAGAGAGAGAGGGTAATCGTGTCATCGTGTGTGATCAGTCTTGAGTAGTCATGATACGATCAATGGACCAACTCTGATCACTGGAACTGTGCGCTGAGCTGATAGGATCTCATTCATTTGGGCAATTTGAAGCAAGAGCTGTCTGATTTGCTGCAAAGGTTAAGTGAGAAACCACTCATTAGGAATGTAATCAGGTATGTGTCAGAAAAAAACAAAGGAAGATGTAAGTTGTCGAATATATTGATAGAAAGCTAAATATAAAGATTGGAATCAAATTTTGAAGTTACGACAAAAACTCAAGTATAAACATATTTGTACATGCGTTTGTGTATCAGTGTATGCTCGCAATCTTTTGACGCTTAATATAATTGGCCGATAGTGTTAGTCTATTACCCATGTTTCTTTAACTAAAATGGACTGCCTCAGATCAAGAAACACCATTATTCATGATATCCAAGGACAACCACCTCAAATTAATAGGAAACCAACAATAAGTATTTATTAATTTTAATCCAGACACAAGACATGTGTCTTTAAAGTTACATGCGTCTCTATGGTTTTAAAGGAGGAGGAGAAGAACCGGCAATTATGTCTCACTCGAACCAGCAATTATGTCCCACTCTTCAATGCAAAAAAAAAGTCATGTTCATTACCCTGTTGACATGAGTATTGTCCAAAAGAACATCAAAAGAAAAATGACGAGACAGTGCTGTATGCCTGTATCAGAGGTAAATGAAACAAGACAAGGGATCCCAATGCTTCTCTTTTCCGCTCTCATTTAGTCCTCTTTTTGGTGTTTATCCCACCGCAACATGAATGCAGAAAAAGGCGAAAGGATGACTAAAAACAACGACGGTTATCCCAGCCCAATCTCAGGAAATACAAACGTGGGGGTTAATCAGGTATCAGTAAAGTATAATTTAATTTGACCTGTTACCTTCATGGTTTACTTACAACAGTGGGCAGCCATAAAAAATGTTGGTCATCTGAGCTACTATGTAGTGGGAATTCTTTCAAAAAGAAAAAAAGTGAGCCAGATTCAAGATTTTGTCCACCCGATGGCGTGTTCACTCTAGATATCGAAGTATCAGAACAGATGCTTGAGTTTAAAAAGAAAGTCAAAATCATCATTTAATTTGGTGAACTACTAAGATTTCCCCTACACAGACCCTGTTAATCTTCCATTGCCAAACTAAGTCCCAAAGAACACAAGTGGCAGCATAATTTGTGTAAAATTAAGTTGCTAATTGAGAAAGGCATCATTCGTGTAAACTATTTTAAATTCTCGAATATTGCATGTCGTGATTCCAATACGAGTATTTGAACCACCTTGTTCAACAGTGGAGATAAAGTATCTTGGCATTCAGTAGAATGGTCAATGGTTCAAGAATCACACCCCAGGATCCAGGTGGGCTTTGTAACTGGGTTGGTTTGCTGGGATAGGCTTGCAACATCAGATAGGCTATTGAAATGGGGAATGGCTCAGGAACCCCAATGTGTCCCATGCAGGAGTATGGCTGACACTCATGGCCGCACGGTGGCCTCTAACTATGCAGGAGTATATATGGCTATTTGACCCTCGTTTTTTACTGTGCTTTTTCCAGATAAATATGGGCTGGGTCCAAGTGAGATTTGGGATCAAGAGGCCTCTAAATTCCTGGTATTATGAACTCAGATGGGCTACGCTTCATTTGGAAGAGAAGGGGAAGAAAAGAAAGAACTTCAAACAACAGCACTGCTGATCCTCTGAAAGTGTAGAGAACCTTTGGTAAGGATGCGAGAGATAGAGTCTGCTCAATGGATCCAGTGGAACCAAGTGACGTAAACCTGTATCTATGTAATTCTTGGAATATTATAAATGAATTTTAGGAAGGGGTACAAGCACAGAGGTTGAGCTCGAAAGGTTATGCATCGATTGACCATATCTTGATTTCGAGGGGCAATGCATCGTGGACCTTTCCCAATCAAAAATCATATTGGAAGTTACTAGAAATGGGTTTATTGGATTGGTTCATCACGATTCACGAGGTGGAACTCACCATTTTTTACTCCATGCCATTGATTCTACTATAATTAGTGAAATCAAGAGACTCTGAGCCAATAAAGACTGAGAAGATTGACTCAAGAAAATTTTATTGAGATCTCCATTGTTGAATGCAGACCTGACAATTAAACAAGAAGCGATGGGCACGATGGAATCTTGGTAGGCCTTCCATCTGCAAATAGGGCCTATCTTGTCTAGGTAAAATTTGAATATGATGCCTTCATTTCCATGCCTTCCGGCTACTTTATCGCCTACTTTGTTTCCCTTGAAGTTTTGCTAGTTGCAGTGCTCTATGCTCAGAGTGTTCTGCATTTTGCTGGTCTCCCACCTTGGTTGTTCTTGGAGATTCTAGTGTCCTTTCCTTTATTTAGGACAGGGATATGCCCCTGTGGTTCAGGTTGCAGTGTACTAAGTGGTTTTTTCTTCATATAAAATTTAGGAGGAAGCTAGGTGTATACCATAGATTAAAATGTCAGTTAATTTTTTGGTGTGTGTTGTGCAGTTTTTTGGTACATACTTTTTTGGTTAGGTATGCAAAAGTGTACTTTGAAAGTGCATGGAGGATGGTACACATGTATTTGGTGTATGGTAAACATATTTTTTTCTCATTAGTTACGCATTTCATGTTACTTATGCATTTTTTGGGGGTGCAATTACGAATAAATGTGGACAATAAACCCTTGAATAGTTTCACACTTGTTTAGCTAATTATGCATTTTTTTGGTACTTGGTCATATTTTGAGTGTTAGTTACTCATTTTTTGGTAACTACAGTTATTTCCGCCAAATATATTTTGCGTGTTTACGGTAGGCTTCTCCTAAGTCCTAATCTTGTGCTATTTAAGAAGAAAAAAAAAAAATTCAGCCAAACTCAGTGAGGCAAAGTGGAATCCAGAACAGGCATTCTGACAAACAGATGTAAGACCACTCCATATACACACAAACATACATAACAAAACCAAACCTTGTCTTTCTCTCTCAGAAGTAGCATCAAACGCTCCTCGCTCTGTCGCCGGAACCCCCTACGCCGCCACCGCATCACCTTCACATACACCACTGCCACCGCGAAAACTCCGGCCACGCACACAAATGACCAGAAACCCCCTCCACACCCTCCACAACTACGAACCCCATACCCAACCCGAACTACCCACGAACGGAGCACCCCCAAACGCGACCCAATTGGACCCACCTCGTCCCCTTCGTCGTTCGAATTTGAGCCGGACGAAAACGATGGCGTTTCTTGAGTATGTGGGTTGTCTTGTGGAGGAGAAACAATTGGCAAGCCCTCGTGATTGCTCGGGTGGAAAACGGAGTAGTTATTGGGTATGTAGTCGTCTATGATAGCCACTGTTGGACCGTCGTCGGTGGTGGTGGTGGTGGTGGGGTGGTGCGACGGTGGCTGGATTTGCTCCCACTCGTTCAGTCCTTCGGTAACGTCGTTGGGGTATTCTTCCATCTTGGGATTGGAGAATGAGTGGATTGGGAGTGAGATACTCTCGGATTGGAAGGAATTATCCGGACATTTTCTTGTAGTTTGTACTAGAAACAATTAGCGGTTGGCACTTGGCAGATACTGACAACTCGAATCTCCGTTTTCTTCTTGACTTTTGCTGATATTTTTTCTACGTTATTAAGATTTCATTTTGCTAATATTTTTTCTGCGTTGTTATTTCACTAGTGCATGCCAGTGTCCGTGCCTGCCCATGCTTGAAAGCACGACATGAGTAATTAACGCACGTGTCCGTATTCTTACCGTGTCCATGCCATTCTTTATGGTCCTTTGAATTTCAGAGAGGAAGAAGGAAGGAGAGGAGAGGAGGTAGTGAGAGATTCGGAAATAAAATGCTAGTCTTTAAAATTTGAAATGTTGAATGCAAAGACGAATAATTGAGATATAAAAGTGGAGGCCTTTCGGCATTTGAGAAGTCGGGTCTTTTATCCCACAAAAGGCTTCTCTCTGTTTTGGCATTGGACTGCACCCCGGATAGTCCGGCCATTTTCAAGTCCATTTTGGATCGACTTTAATTATTAGATACGTTCACGTTGTAAAGCTCATTGAATAGAACACTCTGATAAAAATCAAGTCACTAGAAAACCAACTAGTGTCCTTTTTGAACTGCAAACGAACTAGTGTGTAATTGGAGCAAATTTATGTTGGGAAAATATGACACTTCAAAAACAGAAATGTTATGCGCAAGGAAGCTTATACCGAACCATACACAGAATATGAATGATAAGAGAATATGAAATCGTGTTTTGCAAACACATTGTATATGTGCTCATAATAGATATTAGCCTGAGTTTGCCGAAAGATTTTATGGGAAAACACATTGCACGCAGATTTTATGGGAAATCCGATAAAATCTAGGTGTTAAAGTGAGATTTTCCATAAAATCACTACCTAGATTTCATGGGATTTCTCATAAAATCTTTTGGGAAACTTAGCCTCGTACTAGTTTGTTTCCCATTAACTTGGCCTTTTTGTAAGGTTGTTCTACACGATAAGTCCAATTTGAACGTGTCCGATCATCAAGTTGATTCAAAATGGGTTCAAAAACAGCCGGTGAGTCCACTGCCAAGCGGAGACAAGTCTTCTCCTTCCTTTTCCCCCAAAAGATTCTACACTGATTACAGTTGTTTGATGATACATATAAGCGCATCTCTAATAACAGAACTAAAAAGAAAATTAGGGAAAGAATTTGGTCAGGTAGTTATTGTTAGTGTTTTGTGTGTTTTCAATAGTCTCGTGTGTGAAAAAAACTAAATCTTTGACGAGAAGAAAAGAGTAAGGAGAGGATACCAGTACTCTAACTTTAAATGGGGCCCCCACTAGTAGACGGTAGGATTGGTCTCCCAAGATTAATTGAGATGCACGAAAGCAGGGCCGGACACCAGGTTATACCACAAAAAAAAAAAGTATTATGAGGTTTGACAACTTGTATTTCGTATACAAAAATTATATACATACATATTTTACATACTTTAATGACACCAATGGAACAAACATACATCACAAATCAACAACTTAACAATACAAAATTGTGTCCCACTTTTATAACTTGTGTTGTAACAACACAGATTTAACCACACAACTGGAGATGCCATAAGAATATTTTTACATATTGAGACCCAATTGTTTTCGGATACAACTTGGATGCACAAAAAAATTCCAATGAACTGCGAAACCGAACCGACCTGTAAGTTTTGCTCCCAATCTTTGGGTTAATGACTCTGACACGGATTTAAATATTAAAAAACTGTCCAGGGGCGGATGCATTAAGGGAACAGGGGGGTCACGTGACCCCCCCTACAATTCGAGAAACCCTTTTTTTTTGTAAAATCCGTAGCGTTCAACAACTTTAAAATAATTTTTGGATTGGTCTTGTAAAAAATCAGCTCAATCGGAGAACTATAGGTACTTGATAGAAACTTTCAATTTATTATTCAGAATGTAGGACCCTAAGCACGGAATGATTTGTAGATACCAAAGCAGAATAAGACTTTTTTTTTTTTTTTTCTCAAGTATCACGGGCACAATATGTATGAAATCTTTAATAATGGTTTAAGTTTGAACTTTTTGGCTTACCTTGTTTCCCATTTGATAAAATGGGAATCCCATAAAATCGATGGGTTGATTTTAGCAAATGGCATCATTTGCTAAAATCAACCCATTTCCGTTTTACGAGATTCCCATTTTATCAAATGGGAAATAAATTAATGAAGAATGTTTAAACATTTTATCTTCTCGTCATATTGGTCGGTTGATTTTTTTTTCCCAAAGCTATGCTTCAAAGGTGACCCCCTATGCCGAATTCCTGGATCCGCCACTGGAAATATAATTCGGTCCAAGAATATTTGTTTGTAGAATCATGGATTAATTAACTGAATCGGATTGTGAGATATTTATATCTGTGTATAAGTATAAATATATGTATATGTTTACTAAATAATTTAATCTATACTTATAAATTATTAAGGTATAAGTTATAACAATATAACTTGGTGATTTGGAAATAATTTATGGTTGGAAGGGAAAACGAATGTTGGGATTGAAGGCAATTTTTCAATAATTTATGATTGGAAGAGAAAACGAGTGTTGGGATTAGAAGAACAATTTTTCTATGATGCCCAATATAATATGGAATTTGAGCATTGATGCCCCACTAAATTTAAGCCCTTAGATTAAAAAAATGGATGAATTTGAGTCATTGGATCAAAATCACACACAAAAAGTAGGGTGGAATTGGCAAAAACAATATGGTTTTGCGGTTTTCGCTCCAAAAAATTGTATTTTACTTACCATACTTACTACAAAATAAGTGAATACTTACCACAGAATAAGGCAATATTTACCACAAAATATGATAATACTTACCACAAAAATAAGGCCGACTGGTCAATCCGGTAGTGTTTACATATGAAATTCTCAAAACCAATAATTTATAGACACGTATGTGAAAATACCAAACGTTGGTAGCATACAGTTATTTGGAAATACTGGATTATTCTTGTACAAGAAGAATCCAAACGACATCGTTATAATTTTAAGAAATTAAAGGGTAGTTACTGGTGGTTATGATTTTTAACACGACACCATTTGCGACTTTTGATTTTGAAGGGGTAGTAATTGGCAGTTATTCTTAGGAATTGGTCCAAAGACCAATAAGAACAAGGCTTCAAAGTTACATTTTAAACTGTCAAAAGAGGTGAAAACCATATTATTACACGTGTAAAAAGAAGAACTAACAAATTGCTATGTCATTACACATGGACAAATTGTTAGTTGATTAAATACACATGTAAGATTGAGAAGTAAACAGTTAGAATTATTATTTGAAAATCAGATTAAGATTAGAGAAAGAAGTTATGTTTTGATCTTGAATCAAGGGTTTAAATGAGTAACTGTATAAATTCAAATTCAAAAACCTTTCAGGAGGGAAGCAATTGACTTTTAAAAGTTCAATGATGAAGTTCGAAGTCAAGAAATCAAGCGGGAAGTTCAAGTTACACAGCAGTGCCTATAAATAGAAGAAGATGAAGAGAGAAAAAGCCTGGACAAATCTTCAACAAACAGCACTCACAAATAATGCTTGGTTTGTTCTTTGGTAGTTAGGATTGTAGTTTTAGGGATTCAAACTCAGTTCAAAGTAGTTTATGAAAGTAGTTGTTAGGAATTGTAGTTGTAATCATCCAGTGTTCGAAGTAATTATTAATTATAATTGTTCCATTTGAAGTTGAAGAAGATCTCGAAGTAAGTTTACTTTTGATTTTTTAATCAAAGTATCTTGTTTTTTTATTGTTCTTTAATTTCCTGAAGTGAATTGGTTTATATTTCTTCACTTGTGAAAGAAAAATCCTCTTAGTTGAGGTAATAGAACCATTTAACCATAATCGTCTGATTAGTTTTGGGTTTCCAAACTTAATCTGAGAGAGAAGATACATAATCTTTCTCTGGCACGCTCGCACTCAATCATTTTCAAAGAAGTAAAAAGCCCAAACATGTAGCAAGTCACCAACTTCAAGCGAGAAATACCTTACTTTTGGGGTTTTATAAAACCACACCACTTTTTACTTAATCCACTATGGATTTTGTCCTTTGGGCTTTAGCTAAGTTATTATCTAGTGGCAACATTAAAAAATGAGGTGAAAATATAAATATAATTAAAAAAAATTAACTTGTATAGGTAGAAAGAGAGATGAGGGGTGCCTCAATCAATGGTTGAGATTAGAGGAGCAGATACAACAGCCCAGAAAAAACCGAAGCATGGATGCCCCAATACCACCTTGTGTGACGGGGGGAGAGGAAGAGAGAGAAAAAGATGGCTCTTTATTTTTAGTATAGTTTATGCTCTGCACGTGTGGCATGTTTGGGTGGCTCATTTTCAACTTTTCATTTTCAATTTTTTGAATTATGTCAGAATGTATATTAAGTCTGATAAAGTGTTTGGAAAAAATGTGTAGAATGCATTTTATAACACGAGTAGTGTTTGACTTGTCCTCTCTAAACATCAAAATGGAAAACTCATTATCCCAGAATGAGTTTTCGTGGAATAAACCCAAATACTAAAAAGCTAAAAAAATGAAAATGAAAATGCAAAAAAAAAAAATTTAACAAACTCCCTTGATTAGACTATAAATAAATTATCAAAGCTTTCTACAGCACCAGAGCTCTGAATTCAGTGGTGGTGGCACTTTCCTTGTGATGTTACATGCCACGTTGTGAGTTCGAGCCTAGGTACGGATTGGTGACAATTACCAAATTGAGGTATTTTAAAGGGCCACTTAAATAATCATCCTCTAATGCACTTGAAATTAGAAAATCGTCCTCAGCATTTTAAGGAGTTATGTTTCCATCCCGAGATTTAAATAAATCCCAAAATGCCCTTGTAGATATATATAAATATATAATAAATAACATTTTAGGGGAATGAGGACTAAATTAAAAGTTGCTTATATAAGATGGTAGAAAGTGGACTGATTTCAAATTTGGGAGGTCCTGGACTGCAATTACGGTATTTAGGGATAAAATCCAAATCCCTAAAATCACTCTACTGTTTTCAATCCCTAATATTACGACAGAAATCCCAGATGAAGCGAAATCCAATCCACAATTCTCGCCATCCCGATCATTGAATACTCGACGTCTCGCCATCGTCCTTCCACCATCCTAATCGTCCACCTTCGCCAGAAATCGTCCACCTTCACCAGTTAGAGTAACACATCGGCGTACCAAGTCGTCCATATCTTCGCTGTTCTTTGGTGGTCGGAAAACTTAACCACTCGGAATCCAAGTCGCCGGAGCAACTCAATCAACTCAGTGGAGATAATCTTTACCAAAACCATCCGGCTAAAAATATTGCTTGTTAGGTTTTTTTTTTTCCCGTCCCTTATCTCGAATCTTCAACCATCAAATTCTTGTTAATTAATTACTCCCTCCGTCCCAATTTGTTGGACCCTTTTGGGGAATCCAACTTATTAAGAGTGTGAAAACTTTGTATTGCCTTTTCTGTTTTGCCCATAAGTCCAATCGATATTAGCGTGACCAATTTTGTGGGGCTAATTTTTTATATGAAACTCGAAACGCATGCAATATGGATCTTGTTTGATAGATATCAATTAGTTTTATTATACAAAGTTTTCAAAATCATAAATACCGATATAAAA